>JAQZBX010041122.1:0-22450 GCA_029593785.1 Cabassous unicinctus
TTCTTTTAGTATTTTGACTATGTCATGCCACTGTCTTCTTGCCTCCATGGTTTCAGCTGAGAAATCAGCACTTAATCTTATTGTGCTTCCCTTGTACGTGATGGTTCTCTTTTCTCTTGCTGCCTTGAGTAATTTCTCTTTGTCTTGAGCATTGGACATTTTGACAAGTATATGTCTTGGAGTTGGCCTGTTGGGATTTTTACTGTTTGGGATGTGCTTTGCTTCCTGGATCTGCACTTCCATCTCTCCCATTAGGGTTGGGAAGTTTTCAGCCATTATTTCCTTCAACACTCTTTCTTTTCCCTTTCCCTTCTCTTCTCCTTCTGGGATGCCCATAATGCGTATGTTTAAGCATTTTGTGTTGTCGGTGAATTCCCTAAGACCCTGCTGGATTTTTTCTATCTCTTTGTCTGTTTTTTCTACTATCTGTTTGATTTCAGATGTATTGTCTTCCACATCACTAATTCTTTCCGCTGCCTGTTGAAATCTGCTGGTATGTGAATTCAATGTCTTTTTGATTTCTTGGATTGTGCCATTGGTCACCATCATATCCATTATCTTTTTTGGTTTGTTTACACTTTCTTCAGTAAGTTCTCCAAGTGTCTTCTTTATATTCTTAATGTCTTCCTTCACTTCTTTAAGTTGGTCCATAATATTTGTTTGGAATGTTCAATTAGTTGTTCAATGATTTGTTACAGTTCCTGGTTTTTAGTTTGTTCATTGGATTGGTCCATATTTTCCTGTTTCTCAGTGTGGTTTTAATTTTTTGTTGCCCTCTAGTCATCATTTTTTCTTGATGGATTTATTCTGTTGATTAGCTTCTCTCTCTGCTCTAGAGGTTTATTTATCTGGTGGTTCTGTGTGTGTAAAGTTTGCTCTTTGATACTTTTTCTTCTTATTTTATTTTCTTGCTTCTTTCTATATTCCCTTTATGGCAAAAGATTAGGTCTGGAGGAATCAAAAAATGTGAGAAAGGAAGAAGGATAATGGTAATATTGCTAAAAGTTAGAAGAGAGGCCAAATAAGACTTAATGAAGTGAATATTTAACTCAAATAGGCAGTGTAGATTAATAGGGGAGAAAGTGGAGTACCTACAATGGATTGGGAAACCAAATATGAGGAGTAGATATACAATGATTTAGAGGGCTAGAATTATGAGGAGGGAGAGAAAGAGTTAAGAAAGGGCTAAAAGAGTTAATATTAATAAAGAAAGAGAAAAACAAAATAGAGGGAATAGAAATTGACACCCTTGATTTGTGGGCGTATGGAAAAAATGTGAAATTTAATAGCCACAACAGAAAGTAGAGGGCAGAAAGATGAAGGAGGGATAATAGATAGTTTGGAATACAAAATAAATATATAGGGAGAATGGGAAATTACTGAAGAAGAAGCACAGCAAAGAAGAGAGAAGCTAGGAGCACCTAAATTTAAAAATAAAAATGAAAGAAAAAAGAAAGGGAGGAGGAAAGAGGAAAGAAAAGCAAGAGGCAACAAATAAACAGAGAAAAAGCAAGCAATCACACTGGCAAGCAGTGAAACTAAGCTAATAGGGATCAATATTCCCTGGGGTCCCGTGGATTCTCTCAGCCTGCTTGTGTTTATCAAACAATTTCCCTGCAGGGTTTTGTATGCAGGTCCTGAAGAAGATTTTGGCTATTAAACTAAGTAAAAAAGCATTTATTTATCATTTATTAAAGGGACCGTTTTATTTATTTATTTATTTATTTATTTATTTATTTATTGGCATAATACAGGACCAAAAATAAGTCCTTCTCTAGACAACCCCCATCACGGAAGATTCTCTAACTGGGGTCCTGGAAACTAATCAAGCACTTCCCAATTTCTGCATTCCCCAGGGATGCAAAAGTCTGATCTGTAGAACGCTAAAAACAGCAGACTCTGGCATACTCCGTCCTTCTGGATCAGAGCCCCTGTGTCATCGGGCTGCATGTAAATGAGTTTAACTGCATATTCGCCTCTCCCCTCAGCCTGGCGCTACTTCAAGGTGGCTTATTTGCTCCCCAAAGTTATGAGGGGGTCCAGGCAGCCAGATCTACAGCTAAAATATCCCCTCTCTGCTTTCTGTCAGAACTCTCCCTCTTTTGGGGATTGCCTCTCTTCCCAGTTCCGCGGGCCGGCGTTAATCCCTGGACTGCTCTGCTACTCAACTCCCTAGAAGATTAACCTCTCCCCTCCTCTGGGTGCCAATTCACTGCAGCTGTTTTGTTCGTCTAAGTTGTGGGGTGCTTCCGGAATCCAAATCCCCAGACAATAAAGCTCTCTTACCAGAGCTCCCCCCTCATAAAATGCCCCCTCCCACCAGGTCGAGTCACCCAGTTACCGGAGTGACGGGATTCACTGTTCCAGCCAGCTTTTCCTTTTTTTTTTTTCCCTGTAAGTGTGGGGGTCAGCCAACTGTGTTAACCACCACAGGCAGGCTTAAAACTCTCGAATCTCTATGGTTCAGTCCACATTGTCGATCTGTGCAGATAGATGTCCCAAGCCTCTTATTCCACACACCCACAGCACAGACACATGTGCCGCACCCCGTCTTGCCGTGATCTGGTTGCTGCTGTGATCTGCCATGATCTGGTTGCTGCTTGCAGTCACCCTCCTAAGCCGATGCCATCTTTTTTCTCTCTCTAATGATTTTCAAATGAATGCATGTGAAACTTTATTATATGTCACTTTGAAGCATTTAACTTAAAAATCTTTGATAATTACATAACAAATAAAAGAAGAAGGGAGATTTATTTTCAGGAAAAAAGTTGCAAAATTAAATATTTTTCTCATTGTCTTAAGGAAGAAAAGAAAATAATTGAAACTTTCAAGTTAAAATTTATTTTAAAATTTTAAAATATCATATGTTAAGAAAGAATCCAGCATGTAAGCTGCAATTCACCAAAGGTCTTTAACAATATTTCTTTTAAAAATGCATAAATATTGGACAAATTTTTCATTTGAGAGTATTAAAAAATGATGGACAATGTAATTAAAAGAGAAGCATAAGAGATTGTTAAATAGGAAAAGTTGAGAAAATGTTATTTTCTTATATTTTATGTATATCAAGTATTTTAAAATACTGATTATAGAAATGATCATTTTTTCATATTATTATTCTTTTCCAAACTTAATCATGCAGTAATTGATAAATGAAATACATGATGATATTTTAGATATAGTGAAAATAATCAATGAGAAAATTAACAAAATGACAGACATACAGATGGCTTTTTAAAGTATATATGTTCACATCACATTCATATGTTAATCATAAAATAATTTTCCATTTGTTTATATATCTTTAAAATTTTATTTAAACATAGACTCTTGTCTGAAGTAATTATTTGTGGGTTTTGGATTTTTGCTTCTTTATTGTATTTCCTTCATTTCAATTTGTTATAGTTCTTATTTTAAAATAATGAATATACTTTTTTAGAAAAATGCAATTTAATTTTGTAATCAGGTGAAGGCTTAACCACCCTAAATGCATTAAGCTCCTTCCCAAAATATTGTCCTTGGTATATATGTCTTTATATAGAGAGATATATAGAGAGATATATTTACTACATTTATCTAGCTCTTATATATCTATATCTATATCTATCTATATATATCTATATCTATATCTATATCTATCTATCTATATCATCTATATCTATATCATCTATATCTATCTATATCTATATCTATCTATCAATAGCTATGTCTATATCATCTATATCTATATCTATATGTTTACATATACCTATGGTTATATCTATCTATTTAATTATCTCTCTAATCTCTACAATGTATCTAGTATTCAGTGTGTTTGTGTTTTGATAGAGTTTTAGTTTCTCATCTATTTTCTTTTTTCTAGTATATTTGCTATATTGTACAAATGATTATGAATAACTTATTGTATAGAAGAGCTGAAGTGGACTCAAGTAGAATTTGAAAAACCCAAACATGCAGAAGTAACTGAAATGCTTTTTGTAATACATACAGTAAAAAGGGTGTAGATTTATATGAAATGCATCAAAAAGTCTAGTGATACCTGATCATTTCCCCCAAAATTGGAAAAACAAATAGTATTGAGGGCATATTAGAGTGGTTATTTTTTGAAATTTTCTCATTTGGCATTTTTAGGACTCTCGGTTGCTCCCTCTTTCCTTACCATAAAGTCAACTTTACAAGTTAACTGAATCCATATGTCACCTGGCTATAAAAAAGAATTCCTTGTAAATAACACAAGAGAAGTGAAAATCAATAAAGACAACACACTCTTTCTTTCTTACCTATGAAAAGCCTCTTTAGTGACACCAGGTATATGAATATACACATAGAAACACAATCACATCTAACTCACCAAAAATAGTTTTTAATCGAATTGAAGTCTACTAAAATATCTCAATTCAATACATTTAGGTTGATGGATATATATCTAATATGTATTAAGAAATGGAATAACAGGGTGGAACAGAAAATGAATAATGGAAAAATAAGAAATGTCTCAGACTTTACAAATGATAGTTGACATAATTGTAATGGGGAAGAATAAATTATTGTTGATAAAATTTTAAAAATTAAGGGTAAATAGGTAACTATTAGGAAAAGAAAATGGGAAAGTAAGATACATATTTAATTTAGTAATGCCAATATGTGAGGGGAAAAAGAAAACAGAAGTGGGGGGGAAGAAAATTAGAAAAAACATTAGCTTTATATTGGTGTGAAGGACAGGAATTTTCCATCTGAAGTAAAATACAGTAAATAAACAGCAACAACTAAAAAAATAACTACAAATTTAATCATCATATTCAAAAGTACCAAAGATAGGGACTTTAAAAAGAAGATATATATGAAAAAAATATGAATCAGATTTGAAAACAACAAAAGTCAGAAATGTGATTTATTAGACTCTTCAATATCAATTTCCACTTCTTATGTTATTGAATAAACAAAAGATATTTTGACTATGATCAGTCTAACTCAGAAGGTCACAGAAGGGAGAAATTAGCATGATAGTTGCACATAAGGCATATAATACAAATAGTGAAAATTAAGTAAAGGAAGAGAAGGAGCTGTAGGAAGAAGATTAGCTAATGTAACTTCATAGAAGACATGAGGATATGTTTAATAAATTAGGTATTTCAAAAATAAATATCTTGTAAATTATGCAAAAATATAAGAGTGATATAAAAATATACTGTATCATGATCAAGGTGAAGTGATCTAAGAAATAAAAGTGATTTACATTTAGAAAATAAAAATACTAACTCATGAAAACAGATCTTTAAGGAGAAATATAAAACCATTGTCTTGAATGAAAAATATAGTTATGCTACAGTAAAATACTCATGATGAAAACTTTTAAAGAAATATAAAGGAAATCCTTGCCATGAGCAAAATTATCAATGAAAGGAAATTGTCCTAGATCGGATATAATCGGCCTTAACATATACATGATAGAAGCAGTTTTTAATAGAGACTCAGACAAAGAAGATCACACCACTTATTTTCGGCAACATAGTGATGGGGGAAAAAGGAAAATAACATACATAACGAAAGAAAAAAGAAACAGTAGTGGCATGATCTGAAGTGAAAATTGTATATATGGAAGATAAATACATTTACATAGATCCTTTGAAATTTTTATTTGAATAGAATTTGAGAAGGTTATTTGACAAAAAGAAATTAGAAAGAATTGTCAAAAACCTATAAATTACTAACAAAGAATAGAATATGGAGTTTTAAAAGAAATATCTGACAATAACTTGAAATAAATTTAGTACATGTGAAGGAGAGATATGTGAGACCCGTGTGAAGGCATTTTTAAATTTCTTTAGTTTTTTTGGAAAATTATATTAATTAATTGGAAAAATATTTATTTATTAAATGATATCCAATTTGAAAACTCAGGAGAATTTTTTTTCTCCCAGAAATGCATGTGTTGTTCCTAAAATTCATACAAACCCAAACAGTCTAAATATTTCTAAGGAAGCAAAAGATAATTTGCTTGGCAGGTATCATCCTGCTATAAATTAATGGTAATTAAGCATTGTGGCATGGGGGAAAACAGACAAGTGAAGAATGCAACAGAATAGAGGGTACACATAAGAATACTCAAAAAATTACTGGTACAGTTGAATACTTATGATTGTTAATTTTATGGATCAAATTGGCATGGTTATGGTATCTAGTTGTTTTGAAAAACACTCACCTAGATGTTGCTGTGAACGTATTTCAAAGATGTAATTAATGTTTAAAAGCATTTGACTTGCAGTAAAGGAGATTACTTCTGGTAACATGAATGAAAGTCACACAATCAATAAACCTTAAATGTAAGGAACTGTGAGTTCAAAAAAAAAAAAAAGATGAAGAAATTCTGTCTTCATAATTCAAATTCAAATCATCTCAGAATTTCCTGCTTATGACATCCTTTATTGATTTCATACTCAAGACCATAATATCCACTCTTGCCATAGCATCAGTCTGCCATCTGCCTTCCCTTATGATTTGAGGTTCAAGACTGCAACATCACAATGTGGTAATTTACAGGCTGCTATGCTGTCCAATTGGATTTTGGGTTTGCCATTCCACTCAATACATAAGCCAATTCCTTAAAATATATCTCTTTTTATATCCTGTTGCCTCTATTTCAAAGGGAACAGAATGATACAGGACTGATGTAAGAATAATATATGGATTTCAGTAAAGGGTGGTGGGGAATTGGGTAATAATATTGGAAACAGTTAAATTGCATACCACCCATTTCTTGAATTAGCATAAAAATTAAGAATTTTTTTCTCTAGAGCCAACAAAGAGGAAAGAAATAACATCACAAACCAAGTGAAAATAAATGTCACTTATAAGCCATAGAAAGGAATTTTAAAGAAGAGGCAGCACAAATATCTCATTAATGTATGTCAGTATATTAGTAACAATTAGTATAAATAAAATAAGGTACTACTCAATCCTCAGGAAATTGGGAAATAAGCTGGAAGCACCAATTGTTTAGGACATAGAGTATAGAAATGCTGATATATTGCTGGTGTGTGTGAATAAGTTGGTAGAGCTACTTTGGAAAACTGTTTGGTATTGTATTAGTCAATTAAGACTAGGTTAGAGTGCAGTAAAAAATAAAATTTAGTCTTGGTGCTAAAAGTAGCAAAGATTAGTTTCCCCATATGATGCACATCTGTTGTGCTTTGGCTAAGTCTTTGGTCAAAATGGCCCACAGAATATACCCTGGCTATTGGAGCAGCCTATTTATGAGTTGCTGCCCACGTATATTCTCAAGCCAGATGAAAATATATTATAAGGAAGTAAACCTATATTGTTTCTAATATTGCTCATTACTTATAAACATCTTTCATTGGCCAAAGACCCTCACATGGACAATTATGATATTAATTATTTGGGACACTATAATCTCTTGAAGAGGGCACAATAAAAAGAAAAACATCTGATATTTACTTTCTCCCTCCTTTTTTTATTAGAGAAGTTGCGACTTACAGAACAATCATGTATAAAATACAGGATTCCCGTATAACACCTATTTTAGTTCCTTGGTTGCTCAAGAAAATTCCATGAATTTGCTTAAATGATGGGAATTTATTAGCTCATGGTTTTGAGTCTAAGAAGAAGTGCCAGTCAAGGTGTCCTCAAGACAGTACTTTTTCCCAAAGATTGGCATTCTGGGGATGGCCACTGGTAATCCTTATTTCTGGGCTCCTCTGTTACATGGCAATGCATATGGTGGCCTCTCCTGGCTTCTTCCTTCTCTTCTGGTTTCTGTTGAGCTTCAGCTTCTGGCTTCCATGATGTTCTTGTCTGAATTTCATTCTGCATATGATGGACTCCAGTAAAACAATGAAGTTCCATCCTGATTGAGTTTGGCCACATCTTAAATGAAGTAACTTCATCATAAGTTCCCACTTGATATATGTTCACACACAGGAATGGATTAAGTTGAAGAACATATTTTTTATTGAGTTTATACAGCTCCAAAGCACCATACCACCTTACTATTAACAACTTGCATTGGTGTGACAAATTTGTTAAAATTGATGAAAGCACATTTTTATAGTTGTATTATTAACTATAACCAGATTAAATTATGGTTCACTGTATTGTGCAATATTCCAGTATCGTATATACAATTTAACATTCCCATTTTAATTACCTTCAAATTAATATTTCAGTGTTGTTAATTACATTTACAATGTTGTATTGGCTTCGCCGCCATCCAATACCAAAATTTTCCCTTTGTTCGAAATAGAAAGTGTACATTTCAAGCTTTAAGTAACTATATTCTGATATGAAATAATTAGAATAAGCAAACACATAGAGTTAGAGTCTGATATTTAATCATGGTCCATACTATGATTTATTTATTAATATTTGAACATGTGATGACCTTGCATTTTCATTCAAGTGGGTGGTTATCAATGAGGTGAAGGAAAGGTAATGATAAAAGAGAGAAACCTCCTGGATTCTGAGACACTTTCCTTAGGAGTATTTATATAATTATGTGTTGAACACTAAATGTTGTTTGGTATATAATATAATCCTTCTTTCTATTTTTACATATTGTCAGAGTAACATGCTTAATATAGAGTAAATTTGGAGTGTTAATCTTTGTACAACATTATTAATATTAATTACTCAAGTAATAGCAGATCTATTGATATTTTTTTCATATCCTTGTGGTACTATCAAAAATTTGAATTATATTTAGCTCTGATTTCTTAAATATGTTGATTGAATTTCATAGATATTCAATCCCTCCAAGGAGTCAGATCATGATTAAAAACTAAAGTGTGTTTTTCTAGGCCGGAATATAGGCAACTGCAAATGCTTTGCCTGAAAGGCCACATAGGGGAAAAACTGTCCTCATAAAAACCAGACTTGGTGCACATCCAATGAATTGCATTTTCTGGAGGACGTTGCATCCAAGGACTCAGGTACCCCTGCTCAGTCATGCTCTGGAGCATATCAGCATCTAAGTCCAGCCACCACCAGTTAGACACTTTCCTGTCAGGGTCCTAAAAGTGAGGTCTTCCTCAGGCACTCCTGCTGAAAACTCCTTCTTGAAGGGAGGAGGAGAAGATGTTGAAGAAAATTTCTCTATTGTGAGGAGTCAGTAATTTTCCATTCCTAAGCCCTGGCTCCATAGGACTACAGGAGATTTGTTTGGTGTTCGCTGATGAGTGAGTTGATTCTAAGCCTGTGCTGATTAATCTCACCATTCACTTGTGGCCCTTTGCCAAAGGAACATGGAACAAGAGTGAAGCAGCATCTTTCTTTTCTACCCTATTTCTTATACTATCATAGTAGGTTATTAAATGCTCCACTTTTTCTTCCATTTTAGTTAGATCTCTTTAAATTACTACTTTGACACACAGCAAGTTAGCTCATCTCTGTACAATATTGGCTCAAGCACCAGTGTAGCCAATTAAAATTAAACACAATGACATTTTGGGAAGGCAGAAGGCTTAAATATCCCAAGAGGCAATTTTGGGAGGTATAGAGCCCATAAGGCTTTATGCAGGGATGCAAACAAATCATTTGCAAGAATTTTAGGGTTCTTTTGGGACACTTTGCAAATAGGGTGCGAGCAGAATCCACAGGGCCCTCTAGAGGGGTGCTAATGGCTCCCACGGGACCATTTCTCCAGCCATGGAAATGTGTCTGGGGTAATGTTACCAAAAGCCACTGGACATTCTTGGAGAAAGCTAGGGTATTATGTATACAAGCTTTGTGGTTTCCAGGGGGAATATTGATCCTTCTTTTTGCCCTGTTTTACCGGACAGAGCTTGCCAGATTGGTCACATTAGTGATCCAACAGGAAGGATCAAGGAATTTTTGGGAAGCAGTTTGCTTTTCCCTGTTAAGGGCCACCAAAAGTGGGACCACTGAAGGCTGGGATAGCTCATGACCTGAGCAGCTTTAACCATATCTCTGGTAGTGATATATGCCAAATAACTCTGCAAGTTGCTGAACTTCAGGAAAATAGAACATAGAGCCCTTCAGATTTACTTTGGCGAGGGACCTCAAAGAAAAACTAAAAGCTTAGATTGCCTCTACCATAATGGAGTCAATCTTGTCAAAGTTACTAAAGGAGAGTGCTATCTTGAGGGAACATTACCCCTTCAGAGTTGTCTTACTGTGACCACCCCCAGAGGTCAAGAGGCTGTCTGCTCCCAAGTTGTTCTTCAGGGTAGTGGCCCTCCAGTAAAACTGTCTTGAGCAGAGGTAGCAGCAGAGTTGGGTGCCCCAGCAGAGGATGCCCCACTCAGTGTTGTCATGTTAGTGAAGGGTCAGGTGGGTCTGTAACATGAGCACTGGGCTCTTTGGCATCAGGGTGGTGAAGTCCCTTGCATTCATGCACACATAGGTACTGGCACCTGCTGCCTTAACATGTATGTAATAAAAAGCTTCTTTAAAAATAAAATAATTAAATATATATATATTTAATTATTAAACTAATAATTAAATATATATATAAAGAAAGAAAAAATGAGGTGATAAAAAAGCAAAGAGAGATGAATGACTTAAAAATAAAAACACACACCCCCAACCAAGAAACTTCCAAAGCAAGAGGAGGTCTGAGTCACCTGGCTGTAGCTTTACAGGAGCCAACTTATCTTTCCCTGGAAGCATAAGATCTGTACAAACTCAAGAGGACCTATCCTGTGCGACCTTGTGAGTCTCAGCCAAAAAACACCTGCTTTTCCTGGCTCTCATCTTCCTTTGCCCACACCTACAAAGTGATAAGTTCCATATCAAGGGGGCCCTTGTGAGTGACTGTTTCCTATGCTTTTCCCTGTGAACCATGGGGTGGATCAGAAGCCCCAAAAGTTTTTTGCCAGGGCCTCTTATCCTCTCCACTGAGTAACTTCCAATGTGCTATGCCAGTGTTAGAGGTCAGTAGAGAGATTGAGGGAAGAAATTTCATTTTTAGGCATTTGAGATAACTGTATGCAGTTTACAGTGATTGCTATAAACCCTGGCACCAAGATCAGGAAAACACATGTAATACTTCCTGATTTTCTGTCTGAGGTCACAACTAATAAGATCCTTGCCCAAACACTTTTGACCTCTACAATCTCCAATTTATCACTCCCAGTACTGAAGGCATTACTGTTGTTGCTGTATTGTCTATGTATACCTCTTCTAACTTTTATCATCATGCCCTGAAGGGATTTGCTGCAGGTGGAGACATTTTAGGGGGCATAGGAATGACTGTGAACAACCTCACTGACTTGGCTAATAGCCTGGCCATTTGGTCAAGCCAATGGTAATCCTTGCGCAGGTATATAAAATGAGCACACCAGTGGGGATGAGACAGTTGGATAAAAATCAGTTCTGCTCCTAATAAGCTTTTTGCTACCCATTCTCACCATAATTTCCCCTTTAGTGAAGAAGGGTAGCATAACCAACAAGCAGAACTTGCTTCCCAGTAAAATCCAGAGATAAAATAGTCGTCTACCCAAGAGAAAGCAGATGTGTGACTTATCAACTACTAAATCCATAAGAGAACAGTCCATGGAAGTAAGACACCAATTTAGAATGGAATTGCAAAAATGGACAACCATAATTATCAGAAAACACTGGATCAGCATGAAAAAGCTGTACCAACTGCCAGACCCTGGGCAAGGCTAAAAATACTGTGTAAAATAGAATCCTGAACCAACAGAAAAAGGCATATTTTAAAATAGAACATTAGGGCTCACAATCCATCCTAAGGGTCTTGCTGGATCCTGACTGCAGTTGCAATTTCTCTTGGTATGGTATAGCCATTCCTTTGTGTTTCCCTGACTCAAGCCACAGTATCCTTGCCCTTGACTACACTAACATCCATTTTTGAGTTTCCTGATAGATCTGTGACCCAAGCTACACATCAGTGGCACAGTCATGGAATATCCAATGGACTTTCTATATTCCATTTTAACTTGAAGCCACAGGAGTGATTGAATGTTGTAATGGGCAATTAAAGGAAAGGTTTAATCAACAGGTGAATGGAGAAAAGATAACAGTAGTCTGGATTCCGTACCTCAGGCTATCAATCTCAGGTCTCAATACAGCAATTCCCCAAAAGGACACTTTTCATTTGTGCTATATGTTTGATCAGATGGTATATGTATTTATATATTTATATATAAATGTGCACACATATTGAGCATACTAGAATATTTTCAGCACACTAGAAGAAATGGAAATATCGGACAATAAATGTGTTGTTGAGGAAGTTGAGTAATAGTTTGGCATTGTATTAATTGTCCTATGCAATGTTATAATCGAGTGAAACCTCAATTTTCAGTGCATTTTTAGTTCTAACTTATAAGAAAAGTTTAGGTTGTATTGGCTAGAGTTATTCACTCTGGAATCCAAACTTATGGAACAAACACTACCCATGTGCTGCTGACACATGTGTTTCTAGGTTCTTCGTTACGTTGCATAAAGGAATTTAAGGACACGCCATAGGGTAGGTAAGCAAGTGCAGTGCGTATTGAGAAATGAGAGAAAGGAAAAGTACCCACCAGAGATATGGTATGGTAATCCTCAAGGGAGAGATACACCCTGAAACTAGGGCTAGGGTCTTTTTAAGGCTGGCCTTTTCTCCTCCCCCTTCCCCAAATTAAAGAGGGGTCTAACTATTTGCTGTCCTGAATGGTTGCATTTCTGTATTCCTATTTGTTTATACTATGGACCACTCAGGTTGCACCTGCCCTTTTTCAGGGAGCAAATGGGGAGATCTTTCTGTTTAGATTTATCGAGGACTTCTTTTGAGCCCTGTAGTTTCAAATGGGACCTTGTGACCAGGTTCTTGGTGGGCTTTTCTGCTGTAATTGTTACAACTTTATTTTCAGCAGGTTGCCTTCCTTCACTGGGTTTCCAGGCAGGGTCTCATGGCTGTGTTCTTTGCTGGGTCTCAGGTGTGATGGTTACAGCTTTGATCTGACCAACAGCCTTCTCTCATTTCCTATACTAACTTGGCTCACAAGTGTCAAAGTGAAAACAGTTTATGGCAAAGCATAATCCAACTCATAAACCCATACTGTTTACTTCCTTTGTCATTTATCTTGCTTGAAGCTGCCTCCTGAACAAATTTTATATCCATGAGTAAGATCACTAAACTCTTATTATAGGAAGGAGAAAAAAAATTAAGAAAAATAAAAACTGCCTCAATCATATTTTATCATGAGCAAGAAACAAATTGTTGTTATTGTTGACCACTGAGACTAGGAGTACTGTGTTAATGAAACATTTAAAATCAGAAAGGTATTTACTTGTAAGGAAATGGGTAATAGTGTATTTGTTACAAGTTCTGCTTAAAGCTTCACAATTGACTCACTAAACCACTTCTCTTTTCTAAGACCTATTGTTTAATTTTAATCCTATGGTATAATAAGGGTACATTGTTCTGTTAACTAAAAGAAATTAGCCACTGGCTTTGGGCATTGTTGAGAGAAAATCCCTTTCAGAGAAGGGTTAGTCCAGAAGACAAAATCAATTGACCTGAAGAGATTTTCCAAGAAAAGAGAATAAAGTTTACAATGTGGCTTTTAAGCAGCACCTGTTGCTAAACTTAGTTTTGGGCTAGTAAGATAAATTATCAGAAAGCACAAGCATATCATACTAATCAATGTTCCCGACTTTGTAAGAATCATCTATGTAAACTGGAAACTTAAAATCAACCTCAGTTTTTAAGACTACCTCATGAAAAAGGGAATTTAATGTCAGCCAAACAGACCATTTTCTCATTTGATTCCATTAGTCCTATATGAGCTGCCCCTTTCCAACCCTTTAGTGGAGCTCCATTCTACTTTGAATGGGATACTGCCCTATTCATGAATGGTTTGATAAATCTGTGTGATCATGAGATGCATAAAATATTTTCCTTAATCAACTCTTTTGTTTCCAGAACAAGGTACTGCCTTGTTAACTGCTCAAAATTTGGGAAGCATCTCCTGTTGTTCTATTGGCCCTAGTGATGATTTAAAGCTCATCCCTGGGACCAAAAAAATCAACTCAAAGACCAGCTCTGGCTTTGTGTGTTAGTTTTTACCAATCCACTAATTCATGAGTAGATTTTATGCTTCCTTTTCTGAACAATTTAAACTAAATTTCCTAATTTCTATCGATTACAAGGAATGATATTTCTGCTAAATCTCAAGTCAGGAATGAACCATGCTAGTGTAAGGAAAAATTGGAAAATAAGGAAATCAATTTGATTATAAGTGCATTGAGGAACTCAGAAGTAGGGTCTAATTTGCTCTGAGAATCACATGTCAGAAATCCAAACATAGCCAACTTTTTATTCAAAATGTGAAAATCTTTTTTTTAAATTTGTTCAGTGAAATGCACGCATCTATGTTGTATCATCATTAAAAATATTCTATAGAATTTTAGTCTAAGATAAATGTATTTATATCTTATTTATATAAATACACCATCAAAATAATAGTAAAGAAATTTAAAAGTTTGAACAATGAAAAAGACAACAGGAAATTATTGATGAATTGATTATAATATATTTTTGTAATAAAATATATCAAAATTTGTTTCTATTGCACATGGTAAGCAGCTTTAGGTGATATTACATATATGGAAATAGAATCAGGAATTTTTTGAGACATCTTTAAAAACTTAAATATGGATCATATGGAAGAAAGAAAAAAATATGCAGTCTTGAACCTTGGTACACTGCTTGAGATTTTGCTTATTAAGTCATTAGTTCCCTTAGATTCATCTTTCTAAGAAGAGGATTACACAACAGCCATCCATGTGCAGGCTTAAAAATACTTGTGAATGCATCTTTATTTATATAGACATTGAGTAAATTGTCAGGGGAACTCATTGACAGTTTTTATGGATCGCAGCAAGAGAAGAAATAGTCCTGGTAGGTGGCATTGAAAGAATTCTTGGAAATCTATTCCAACTTCACACCTACATAATATTAAAGGGAAATCATGACCCAGTTCCCTTCAAGGTACAGTGATGTTAATCAGTTTTCCATTAACTCATTCTCAAATTTGAACAGATATATCTGGATTATGTTGCAGTCTCAGAAATCCAGATTTTTAATGAGAAACAACATAAACAAACAATTCTAAATTAATCCTAATATACTGAGACAATTAAGGGGAAAATAAGACATTTTAAAAACACTAGATATTATACTAAGTGTGATAAAGGATGACATTGCATCAAAATATTGCTATTGGAAAATACATCACAGATTAAAGGAAGCTAGAGTACTAAGGGAAAGTGTATATGGGTGTATACCTAATTTCAATCATTAAAAAGATCATTTGGGAAATTGAAAAAAAAGCCACAATGGATATTTTTTATAATATAGAATCAAAATTCAAATACATTAAATTTGAAAATGTAATTGTCCTAATAAAAATTATCTTGGTTATATGCTTATAATTTGATCTAGGTAGGTAGACAGCTATCCTTCACTCCATACATTTATTAACTGATTCAGATGGAAAAAACCTGAATGTGGTTCAGTGGTTTTGGAAATAAAAAGAGTTTAATAACAGAAGATCAGATTCAAAGGCATAGATGCTCCTGCTATGTTCTCTGGGGCAGCCATTAGAGCAGAAGGGGGGAAAATGAAATTCATAATTTTAAAAGATACAAAATAAAATCCTAGGGAAAAACGTTCTTCAGGGAGGAAAAATTTGTTTCACGATTAATTTATTATACCACATGTTGTACATTATATAGAAATACACACTCAGAAATAACAGTAAAGAGATACAGAAGTCCATAAAATAAGATATCAAATTGTGGAGAGGAAATTAAATGGAAGAATAAGAAAAACAGTAATAGATTTTTATCAGGACCCTGGAAATTAGAAATCAATAGACATACATATTCAAATATCTGGAGGAGAATACCTTGGATTGTAATTAAACAGGCAAAGTTAATTTAAAAGGAAATGAGGAGATGGTACTAATTAAACGTCATCCCTCCTGCAATGATCCAGAAATTTAGATACTGAACACAGTTAGTGCATTATTTAAATATAAAATGAGTAGTAATGTATATTCCCAGGAAGCACTTGTGCAGATGATGTAGGTAGGAAAAAATCAAATAAAAATTTAAAATGATGGATTCCTCAATTTTGAAATATTGGAAATATAAGAATATATTGCAATTTCATACTTTTACTAGGCTTCAATTTGGATTACTACTTTTGGATAAGGCTTGTGATATTCATGCACAATTTTATTCTATAATAAATAAAAAATATTAAACCTTAGTGAAACTAGAAGGTCCACACACCAATTGCATGTTGAAGATTACTTCCATAAGACCAAACATTTCTACATAGGGATTTTAAATAAAAAGGCAGACTTCTTGTTATTCTTTTCTCAGATATAAAGATTTAATATAATCTTCCAAGATTTTACAAATATGACATATTTCATAATACAATAGCCAAAGCAATCATTTTTGATATTGTCATCAACAATATTACCAGACACGTCTTTATGTACTTTGAAGCTGTCAATCCAAATGTGGAAGAAATTTATTAAAATTTTCATTATCACTTGAAAAAAATTTTTACCATTAGCAACAAATTTTGCTACATGCATTTCTGAAAGAATATTTGACAAACAATAAATTTTTATTATCTGTAGTCTCTCAGTCAGTACAAACCCATATATCATTCCTAATATTGGTAATTTGTTTACATTCTCTCTTGTTCCTTATAAAGATGTTAAAGAGTTACTCAATCTTTTCAAAATTCCCAAAGATAGTTTTTGCTTTTGTGACTTTTTCCTTTTGTCTGAATTCTAGATCACTGATTTCTCCTCTATCCTTTAATATTTTCTACTTCAAATTACTGGATGATATGTTTTCTTTTTTTTTTCCTGTTTTCTTGAGTTGAAAAATCAATTCACTTGTCATTAGAGAAAGCACATTTTTAGTAAAAGCACTTACAATTTTATAGTGTTCTCTATTCAGTATTTTATTTCTCTTCCAACATTACCATTAACTATAATTCAATTATATATATATTTAATTTTTCCTATAATCCCTTTTTTAAAAATATATTTTTAATAAAGCTTTAAACTAGATAAATGTTTATTTTTTTGTGTGGGTAAAAATCAAATTTTTTCACAATACACACCAACACTTGTAAAATGATATATAAATACATATGCATATATGTGCATTTGTTTACATAAATGTTATTTGTTATATATATATATATATTTTTTTTAAAGGTGCCTAGATTATCTAAATATTACTCAGAAATTACAGGGATTCCCATGTTACCCACTGCCCACACCTCCAAGAACTGAAAGCAAAGACACGAACAGATATATGCACACCAATGTTCATAGCGGCATTGTTCACAGTTGCTAAAACTTGGAATCAGCCACGGTGCCCATCAATAGATAAATGTTAAACATATAATATAGGGGACTCTCATCTGCCCCACACCATACCCGTCCCACAATTTCCCACATTAACAATATCTTTAACTGGTGTGGTGTATTTGATAAAATTGATGGACACGTTTTGAAACATTGCTAATAACTTCAGACTATAGTTTACATTATTCTTTACACTCTGGCCCACAATATTTTATAGGTTATCACAAAATGTATAATGGCCTGTATCCATCATTGCAATGTAATGCAAGACAATTCCTATGTCCCAAAAATGCCCCCATGTTATACCTCAGAACTTCTAGTGTCCATGCCTTTTTATCAAAGAAAATCTTCTTCGACTGTTAGAATATTAATAAGACTGTAAGAGAATAATAAACTATATAATGAAGTCCATTGTTCATTCCCCAAACTTGAAGATTTGGGGATGATGATGCCCACTCTGTTTGTAATTGAGAGGGGGCTAAGATATGATGGGGCAGATGGATAGGAGTTTTTGCTTGCAGTTGCAGACAGTCTCTATTCCTTGGGATGGGTGTTGTCGATCTTCAATTCCTTGTTACTTGTCCTGGGTGATTCCAATAAGTAAGAGTAGGTGTTGCAACTCTGCTGAAATTCAGGGATCAACCAGCTCATGAACAGAACAAAGATTTAAGTCTCTGGGATATATATTTAAGAAGTATAATGCTAATTATAGGTTCAAATAAAAGGGGTTGAAGAACCATTTGTAGAAAAACTATAAGTGAGTCTGACTCTGTTACATTGGCGAAAATATATTCCAAAATAAGTCTCACTGACTGGTGCCATACTTGTGAGCTCGTTTGCCCTGCTAATAGTGTCTAGATGTATCTAGAGCTTTCAGGAGCCCTGCTGTTTAAGACAATGTTTACTGTGGCAGTCAATGAGATTGTACTGAGATGTGCATAAGCTTAAGCCCTGGAATCTCCTGACTCACTTTGAAATTTCTCAGCCATAAAAACGCATTTGTATTTAATATTTCCCCCACTTGGTCAAGGGTTTTTCCTGAGTCATTGCAATGGTAACCACTAAGTTTCACTTTTTGAAGAATAAGATTCAGAGCTTCTTCCAATAATATTAAAGGATTGACATATTGATTTTTTTTCTTTAATTAGGCACTACCTATATTCTTGAGGGATTCTTGTACCTCTAATTGATAACATAGCAGGAATCACAAGATAAGGAATTTAATAATTTTTTTCTTATTTTGTGGGTCTCCACCCACTGATATAACACACGATGACAAAATTAACACTTATATATTCAATAGAGGATGTTCCAGGTGCTCCCTATCCTGCACATCACCCCATACAGAACGTCCTACACCAGTAACCCTCCCCTGCCATATTTGCCAAAAGAACATTCCTACGATTTTAGTTTTAACCACAGACTTGCAAATTCCCAGAGTTCACCTGCTATTTACTCTAACACTCCACCCCTCAGTTCAATGGATAGTCTAACACAACTCCCTATCTTACTCCCCATCACAGACCAGCACCACTGAACCCAATCACATCACTGACCCACTCCCAATCCCATCCACTGACCAACCACAGCCTTCCACCTTAACATAGATTTTTACACTTATGAGTATTGGCTCACCATCCTCTACTCCCTTTCTTTCTCTTGTTAACCTATCTTCCAGACCGCAGCTCTGTGAGTCTACTCAATTTTCTTAAGTCATATCAGTGAGGTCAGGTAATATTTGTCCTGGCTTACTTCACTCAACATGTCTTCAATATTCATCCAGGTTGTCACATGTGTTAATGTTGCATTCTTCTTATAGCTCTGTAAAATTCCACTTTATGTACATACCACAGTTTTCTTATCCATTCATCAGTTGATGGACATTTGTATGGTTCTGAACTTTTGGCAAGAGTCAATGATACTGCTATAAACATTTATGTACATGTATCTGTTTGTGTCCCTGATTTCAATTCTTCTGGGTAAATACCCAGCAGTGGGATTGCTGGGTTGTGTGGTAGTTCAATAGTGAGCTCCCTGAGGAAATGCCAAACTGTCCTCCACAATGGTTGCACCATTCTACATTCCCACTATAAAAGGAAGAGAGTTCCCTCTCCTCCACAACCTCTCCAACACTTGTCATTCTCTGTTCTTTTAATAGATACCAGTCTAATAGTTGTAAGATGCTAACTCGCAGTTTTGATTTGCATTTTACTAAGAGCCAGTAATGTTGAGTACCTTTTCATGTGCTCTTTATCCATTTGTATTTCTTCTTTTGACAAGTGTCTATTCAAATCCCTTGCCCATTATTAATGGGTTGTTTGTCTTTTATTTCTGAGGTGTAGGATTACTTCATATATACTGGATGTTAGACTTATCAGATAGATTATTACCAAAATTTTCTCCAATTGAGCATGCTGCCTTTTCACTTTCTTGACAAAGGCTTTAGAAGTGCAAATGTTTTTAATTTTGAAGATGTCCCATTTATCTATTTTTTCATACATTGTTCTCAATTTAGGTAAGTTAATGAAATCATTTGCAAATAAAAGTTTGGATAGCTGCTTCTCTGTATTCTCTTTTAGGAGCTTTAAGGTGTTGGCTCTTATGACTTAATCTTTTATTTATTTTGAGTTAATTTTTGTATAAGGCATGAGATGGTGATCCTCTCTCATTCCTTTGGATATGGATATCCAGTTCTCCAAGCACCATTTGTTAAAGACGCCATTCTCTCCCTGTTGAGTGGATTTGGTTGCCTTGCAGAATATCAGTTGACCATATATACAGGGATCCATATCATAACTCTCAATTCTGTTCCATTGGTCAGTATGTCTATCCTTGTGCCAATATCATGTTGTTTTGACCACTATAGATTTGTAGTATGTTATAAATTCAGGTATTGTGATACAACCAATTTCATTTTTCTTTTTTAATGTCTTTACTCTTCAGAGCCCTTTCATAGTCCAAATAAATGTCATAATTAGCTTTTCTAATTCATTAAAAAAAATGCTGTTGTGATTTTTATTAGGATTGTGTTAAATCTGTAAATCCCTTTTGGTAGGTCAGACATCTTAATGAGGTTTAGTTTTCCAATCTATGAACATGGAATATTCTTCCATTTATTTAAGTCCTCTTTGATTTTCTTTAACAATGTTGCTTTGTTTTCTGTGTAAAAGTCCTTTACATTTCATTCAAGTTATTACTAGGTGTTTGATTCCTTTAGTTGCTGTTGTAAATAGATTTCATTTTTATTTTTTTCTCAGATTGCTCATTATCCAGGTACAGAAATGCTACTGATTTTTAAATGTTGATATTCTGTCCTGCTGTCTTACTGAACTTGTTTATCAGTTCTAGAACCTTTGTTGGAGATTTCTGAAGTCTTTCTCCATATATCACCAAGTCATCTGAAAATAGTGAAATATTTACTTCTTCCTTTCCAATTTGGAGGCATTTTAAATCTTTGTCTTGCCTAAGTGCTTGAGCAAATAGTTCTAATACAATTTTAAATAAGAGAAGTGACAATGGGCACCCCTGTCTTGTTTTAGATCATAGAGCAAAAATCTTGATCTTTTCACCATTTAATATGGTGTTAGCTGTGGACTTTTCTTATATGACCTTTATTTTCTTCGGGAGGTTTCTTTCTATTCCTATTTTTTGAAGTGGTTTTTTTTTAATCAAGAAAGGATAATGTATTTTGTCAAATGCTTTTTTTCTGCACCAATAGTGATGATCATGAGATTTTTTTTATTCATTCTGTTAATGTGGTACATTACATTGATTTTTTTATGTTGAAACATCCTTGCATACCAGGGATGAAATCCACTCGGTCTTGGTGTGTAATTCATTTAATGTGTTGCTGAATATGATTATCAAGTATTTTGTTAAGGATTTTAGTTTCCAGGTTCATTAGAGAGATTCGCTTTTAGTTTTCCTTCCTTGTGGTGTCTTAATGTGGCTTTGGCATTAAGGTGATCCTGGCAATATAGAATGAGTCAGGCAATGTTCCCTCTACTTCTATTTTTTGGAAGAGTTTAAGCAGGATTGCTGTTAATTCTTTGCAGAATGATTCAAAGAATTCATCTGTGAAATCATCTGATTCTAGGCTCTTCTTATTTGGGAGATTTTTAAATCACAAATTCAATCTTGTTACTTGTGATTGGTCGGCTGACTTCATCAATTTCTTCTTTCATCAAAGTAGGCTGCTTGTGTTTTTCTAGAAATTTTATGATTTCATTTATGTTATCCATCTTGTTGGCATGAAATTTTTTATAAGTATCCTCTTATGATTCAATTAATTTCTGTGAGATGAGTGGTGATATCCCCATCCTAGTTTTATATTTTATATGTTTGCATCTTCTCTCTTTATTCATAGTTAGTCTAGCAAAGGTATTGTCAATTTTATTAATCTTCTCAAAGAATCAGATTTTAGTTTTCTTATTTTTTTCTAGCATTTTTTTATTCTCAATTTCATTTAGATCTGCACTAATCTTTATTATTTCCTTATTTCTGTTTGCTTTCAGATTAGTATGTTGTACCATATCTAATTCCACAAGGTGTGCAGTTAGGTCTTTATTTTTTGCTTTCTTTTTTTTTTTTAATATAGGCATTTATGGCTATAAATTTCCCCCTCAGCACTCTTTTTTTTTTTAATTTGTAAAAAATAAATTACACTTAGAAAACAAATTTTCCCATTAAACCTTGCTGATTTACAAAGCAACTTACTTTGTCTATATATAAATTATTTTAAATTTATTGTTACTTATAAAAAGTAGGGTTTTTTTATTTTTAAGATAAAATTCATGTAACATATAATTAATGATTTTACACTGTAGAATTCAGTGGCATTTAGTGCTTTCATAATGTTGTATAATTATCATCTCTTTCTAGTTCCAAAATATATATATTTTTAGTAACATTGCTTCAATATTTATATATCAGTTGTAAAAAATTTACCATGCAGTTGTAAGATGTTATTAATAGGGGAAGATGTGGGAGGGGGAGGTGGTGAATATATGGGAATCCCTTACACTTTTTTAATTTAATTTAATTTAATTTCATTATTTTAT
>JAQZBX010041123.1:0-22456 GCA_029593785.1 Cabassous unicinctus
GGAAAGATGTTTTTCCATATCCTACAACAAATGACATTTGGCATATTCAGTAATTCTTTACACTTTGATTCTGTTTCCTTAATTGGCTTTCAGGATATCACATTTGCTTTTGGGGGGTGGGAGTAGATGTTTGATTAAGGTTCAATTTTAATTGTTCCACACAGACTTTCTATTACTCAATCAAGTTTGGAAACTTTAATGTTTCTAGACAACTCTTCACTTCTTTTATTGGTATATAATTGTACATAATAATGAGTAATAATATTAAACATATTGCCAGTTTTAGAAATGTGATGAATTATTCTGTGCCATTGTCTGATAACAATGCAATAAAATTTAAAAGTACAGGTAAAAAAATTCTAAAAGAACTCTATATTTAGAAACGGGCATACATGCTCACTATCAGCTCTGAAGTTTATGATTGTGTAGATGAAATAACCTGTAGTCAAATGATTACTGTCAGGCTTCAGCAGAAAAAGTTATGCAAGATTGGAACACACAGAGTGGTATGTTTCTTTGTAAGCAGAGACTCTCTTTGATTGGGAAACTCAGGAAGACTTTGCAGGAAAGTGACATGCGAGCTAAGCCTTGTGCATTTGTGTATGTGTGCATGTGTGTGTCTGTGTGTAAGTCATGGGAATTGCTAGAATTTCCTGTTTGTTTCTTCTAAACTTCTATTGCTTTCCCAGAGAGGAGGCTCTTGTGTGACACTATCCATCATCTCCCAATTTGTTTTTTATACAAAATTATATTCCATTGCCATTTGTGGTTATTTTTACACCTCTGTTTCAGTGTCTTAAGATAAATTTGCACTTTAATTCAATTATGCATTTATTCCTTTTGAAAACTTTTTGGTAAGCCTCATTCACTGAGTTTATAATTAGTAGTATGTACTTTCACAAGGTCTTCTAGTAGGTCCTTTTACATTTCTGGTATCATTATTTAGAGTGATTGGGGTGATTGTAGCCATTTTGTGAATCTCTAGGGAAGACAAATCCTAAGGCACATTTTGAAGAAGGTTGTGATTTCCAAGTTCAGGCGATGATGCCAGGTCCCAGCTAGTGATCTTATCTGCATCTGGAAACTGCAACTATTCTTTTAATGAACAATTAGAACAGAGTGACAAAAATATCTGCCCTATTTGCCTTCTTTTCCCAAAGTGATTCTTAGCTAGCAGTGTACTAGTGAATGCAGGTATTACTTGCTTCCTTAGGATTCTTTGCCCCAATGTCCTCAGACAGTAAATACACCACATATCCCTCATTGTGACTTCCTCACTCTTTAATGATTTTAGAGAAAAAGAAGTTAACACTCCTTTTAGGAGCTTTAACATTTCTTCATTCTTGGTGTGTGCTTTTCAACTTCAGGTAAAAGATGGTAGCCTTTCTGCCAAGAAAGCCTATATTTTTCTCTCTTCCTGCAAGTGTCCCTAAAATCTTCAGGTAAAATGTTTATGGAGATAAAGTCAATTATTTGTCTATGGCTCCTTTATCAGAAATAAATAAGTAATTAAATGCTCTGCTATTAATCAGATTAAAGAGAGGTGAATATTAAAGTATTTTACCAGACACATATGTGTTTCACCAATTTCAATTGACCAAAAAAACTATTTGTATAGATATCTCATACTATTAGTCACTAAAATTCATGGAGGAAGTGCTAATTAGAAAATGTATTATCTAATACAATGCTAATATCATAAACAACTGTGCCCTCTTTCAGCATATGAATGTACGTTATTCTGTAGAAGAAAATAACTTCATGGATCATTTATAATTAGATTAAATTTTTAGGAACTATAAAGCAATTGTTTAAGATATCATTAAGAGAGTAAAAATGGATGGTCCTCATTGTAAAATGTATAGCCATAAATAATTTTTGGAATGATTAGCCCTACTTTAATTTTCTACCTTATTCTATATTATGGTCTTGTTTAAGAGTTTCCCTTGCCAAGAAGAAACTTGCAGATGGAAGCATCTGACATAGCTGCAATCATGATGCACCTTCTCTGAGTACCTTATCTTGGTTTAGAAGGAAAATCTGTGGAGGTGAATGTCTTTCAAGATATCCAGTTTATTCATGAAGAACTGTGTTAATTTTGAGAGGATAGAAAATTGAGTCAGAAGACAACAATCTTTTTTACTTGTCTTTTATTTTTAGGATGAATTAAGTGTAGGGAAAATGTGAGATTGGAGGACAAACAAGTGTGTGCGTTTGCATGTATTTGTGAGTTGTCTGGTTAAAGATGATGGCTAATGGCATTATGTAAATGAGATTGGCAGGAAATAGCTTGTAGAGAAAGGAAAGCAGAGAGACGGAAAATACATATTTTCTATGCAAGTCTTGGCTATATGGCCTTTAAAACATATTTATTGCTTTATCCTGCAAGATTCTTATAATATGCATGGTAAAGCTAACTGTAATATAGGGAAACAGTAGATAGAAAAGTCAGTGTGTCATAAACACAGAATGACTGCTAAACACACACACACAAACTCAGAAGCTCACAGAGCAATACATACATTAAAATAGTATTGATTTAAATATTTTATAACCTGAGAAGCTGCTGCATGTTTTTATCTTGGAAAAAACATGATAAAGAGTCACATTTCATCGAATTATTCAAATCTGTTTCCGCATGATGGCAGTAGGATATGATTATTAGAGATACAGGAGGCAGAAGTTGGGGTCAAATATGAAACTGCATTTTCAGTTGAGAAGCCTGGAAAATGGTATGCATTATTTTCAAGGAAGTCATCAAAAAACTTTTGCGGTTGGAACTTGGACTCATTGCTAGATATATTGAATTAAAGGTGACATTAGAATATACATACATAAATACAGATATACTATAGTTTCATAACCAAAACTGATAAACTGAACATAAACTCATGATGTCAGAAACAATGAATTGAAGTCATGTAATTGGGTGAAACATTTGAGAAGAACTGACATAAAGAGCAGAAAACAGATACTGAAAACAGTGAAGTGGCAATAATGGGAAGAGGAAGAATAAAATTCAATATAGAAAAGAAATCTGTCATAATGGAGGTAGAATTAAACTCTTAAGAATTTCATAACGGTCAGAGCTTAAAGAATAAAAGCACAGTGATTAACATATTTCATCATTAAGAGTAATAAGGCAGAACGCAAGTGTGGCAAACCCATTGGATTTATTGTTATGAGATGATTTGTGAGTTCTGCTTCAGAAAAAATAGGATAGAAAAAATATATAAGATAATGAAATGTAGTAATGTGGAAAGAAGGGAGCCTCAGCTGCTGTCTCGTACAACAGTAAAGTCAGAAAATCAACCCTTCTGATTACATGTAGATAATGAAGTTATATAATTTTACATCCTCATTTAGAACAGGACAGCAGAAGGTGAAGAGAGCAGAAAGGACAAAATGAAGTCTATTAGCATTGTTAAGTTCTAAAATTGGGGAGCTACAAGTATGTTTGGAAGCAGAGGTAAAGAAACAGAAAAGAAGAAACAGAAGGAGAGCAGGCGCCATGGCCCCGCTTGGGGACAGGGTCAGACGCGACTCGCCCCCATTCCCCTCTGACCACCCTTCCAGCGACCCACCCCTGCCCGGCCCAGGTCGCCTCTTGTCCATTATAGGTGGGGAAACCCCCACTGCGAGGGAACCCCCGCCCGGCCAGTCCCCAGTAGTCCAGAGACCCCCGCAAACCGCCCTCCCAGGTACAAGCAAGGTGGTCACGGATTGACGGCGTTCCCAGGCCCCGCCTTTCGCTGTTACCGCCTTGTCGCCGGAGCCCCGCCCCTGCAGGCCGGGATTGGCCCTGAGATTCGCTCCACATTCCCGTTGGCTGGCATCCTGTCAGTCACCCCACCCCGCCTACTCGGGCCCACCCCGCCCCCTCGGGCCCACCCCGCCCCCTCGGGCCCACCCCGCCGGCGTACTACCATGCGTCAGGCGGACCCTGCGTTGAATGGCTGCCCGGAGCTGTCCGTCATAGAGCGGGCCACGTCCTCTTGGGGGAGCGGTGTCCCGGAACCCCGGCAGACCTCATTGGGCCGTGGCGCTTGTTGGCGCTCAGGGCTCTTCAGGTTTCCCGCAGTCCGGGTTCGCGGCGGCGGCGGCGGCGGATTTAAGAGGTTTGGGGTGTATTGGCACCGCGGACACGCTGAGCTGGTGCATGTGCTCGGGCCGTGATGCCGCGCGGGGATCCAGGAGTGCAGTGAAGGACGGATTATCCGGTCAGAGGTGCGCGCGGGCGGCGGAGCGAGCGCGCGCAGCCCGCCCCTTGCGACCCCGGCGGGCGTCTCTGGCCACGCGGTAGCGGTAAGTTTGCTGACCAAACTTGGCTTCCGGGCGGGGCGCGGGGGGCCTGCGGGGAAACCCCACATAAGCGCGGAAAAGTCGGGAGAGCGACGCTTGCCCTTGCTGCGTTTCAGGAGCGCCCATTACGCGCCCCGGGAAACTCGCCCTGCGAGAGGGCCCCAGAAAGTTGTGCGCGTCCCTGGGCCCGGTTGGGGACCAGTCCTGGCCGCGCCGGGCTGGGAGCATTGCTTCCGCGGGTGGCTTGTGGGCGGGTGAGGGGCGCGAGATCTTGCCAGGGGTCCCAGCCCAGCCCGGCTCTTTCAGTTCTTTCCTAAAGGCTTTCCACTTTGGCTGTGTAGAAAGGAAAATGACCGTACTCTTACTGATGGAGAGTAGGCTTCCATACCATTATAGAGAATTTGCAGTGGTTATTATGAATTACATCCCCACTGTGTTGGCATGGTCCCATTGGGATCATTCAGAGATCAGAAGTTTGTGCCCGTGTTACAGGAGGTGTGTTCATCATTTTCACATTCAGTATTCCTTCCACAGTATGGAAATTCCTACAAGTGCCCCTCTAAAATTGACAAGAAAAAATAATGAAGTTATAAATATTGGAATTTCCACCACCCACTTTATTTCTTAAGCCAGAAATGTGTGAGGCATCTTGGACTCTAGTTGCTTTTCATGTCAAATCGGCCACTAAAGCCCACTGTTCCTTCCTAGTAAGTCTCATATTAGTTTGCTATTTTTCTAGGCTAACTTAGAATGTCAATTGCTAACTAAAGCTTTTATAAATATTTGTTGAATAAACGAATGATTCAAAAGAGGGACACATATTGTGTGGCAATATTAACATCATTAAATCAGAAGACCTAAGAGAATTAAATTAATAATGATTACAGTTCAGTAAGTTGACGATTTAGTAATGATAAATTCAATAGATTCATCTACTCAATTATTTCATGAATATAAATTGTTTTAACTGTTTAATTATTTTCCCGTCATTTTTGTGTGACCACAAAAATTGTACTCAGAAGTAGCGGTGACAGCATACATCCTTCTTGATTTTAGTCTTAAGGAATTGTGTTCAAGATCTTCACACTAAATATAATATTAGAAGTAGATTTTCATGGATAATGCATAAGATAATAGATGTTCCCGTTCATCTTTGGTTTTCTGAGAAAAAAATTAAAAATGGTTATTTAACACAAACAAATCAACAAGATCAATGTTTCTGCATTTATTTGGAAAGTTTTTATATATATTTTTAAACAATTATTGAGATGAATTGAATTCTTATATTTACTGCATCATGCTTGTAAACCTGGACTAAGCACTATTTCATTGTCATTTTAAAAGAAATATTTAGCAGGATTTAGTTAGTGTTTTATTTATAGATTTTGAGTCTATGATAAGGGTTCACAATTCTTTCTGGTCTAGTGCTTTTCTAGTAATATAATCCTGATGACCAGTGAAGGATACCATACATGTTGTCCCTGCTTTCAAGAAGACTACAGTCTACTACTGAAAACAATGTGTGATGATTTGAAGTTGGGTGGACCCCCAAAAATCATGTCTTTAGAGATAGTACATTCCCATGGGTGTAAACCTACTCTAAGTGGGACTCTTTGATTTGATTACTTCAGTAGGGTGTGATCCAGGGTCGATCTTAATCCTCTTTCTGGAATCCTTTATAATCAGGATGAAAATGGAGATAGACAGAAATGCACAGAAGTGTGGAGAGGAAGCCAGAAGCTGAAAGCAACAAAACACAGGAGAGAAAGGATCACTAGCAGCTAGTCTGGCATATTGCGTTTTGAGAGCCCAACAGAATAAAGAAAATGAAAAATAATTACAAGAGAGAATGATGGATAATGTAGTTGTGAAGTTATAGGGAAAATCAGGAACTGGCAGTTGTGGAAAGTGACTTATTCCTAGGGGAAATTGCATTTGATATTGTGACAGTTTGGGGATTTCTGTGGATCCCAGAAAAGATCATATTCTTAGAGCTAATCCATTCCTGTCAGTGTGGGACCGCTTGATTGGATTGGATTCAGTTGGGAGGGTCTTTGATTTGATTACTTTAGTGAGCCATGACCCAGGGTGTGTTTTAGCTCTCTTGTTGGAGTCCTTTGTAAATGGAGAAACATACAGTGAGACACAGAAAAAAGCAGGGAAGGAGAAATCCCAAAAAGCAGAGGACCCAGAGGCTGAGGCTGGAACCAGTGGAGCACAGAGGTCCAGAAAGAGACCCTCTGTGAGGCTGAGAGAGAGGTCTGGTTGAGAGGAGAGAGTGGAGCCATTTATCTGATTGCCCACAGCTGAGCTCAGACAGCACTTTGCTTTATACCTTGATTTGGGCAGAGCTGCCATTATGCACTGTCATGTGTCTGATTGTCCACAGCTGTAGCTTGTGTGAGACAGCATCTCTGATGATGCCTTGATTTGGACACTGCATGGACTCAGAACTCTAAGTTTTAACCTAAGAAATTCCCATTATAAACAGCAACCCATTTCTGGCATATTGCTCCCAGTAGTTTTTAGCAAACTAAAACAAATATAAAACCTAGAATGAAGGAATGAAATTGAGGGTAAGTGAGAGGAAATCTGACCATCAGAAATGGGTTGTACTTCTAAGGCAACAAGGAGAATGGAGGGCTAGTGAAGTTCTGCTGTGTTGGCTCAGTGGCACCACTAGGTATCATTTAAGTAGCAGGTAGGATTCTGTCATGTAAGAAAGGTCATTTCTGGTTGTTAGGGTGAAGGATATATTTACCATTTTGAGTAGAAATGTGAGAATAAAGAAGGGAGGACAAGGAACAGAGAGTGTACACAAAGAAAGTAGCTGGTGGCCACCCCTTGGCTTAGAAAGACAAGGGAAGGAAAAGGGCTTACAAAGTCAGTGGAGATTGGGAACTTTGGAGAGGGCTTCCTGGCACATCTTGAAGGGATGCAGCTACTCTCAGAAATGTGTTGTGATGAAGCAAAGAGAAAACGGAAAAATACTCTCCTCTTTCATTCCAAGTTTTTCCACCATTGTGATTTTCTGGTGCTTTGAATCAGGAATCCTAACTATAATTCAGCAAGCAACCAAATTGAATAAGGCAGACACAGTCCATAGGGATCAGCTTCCCCTGGCACATACCAGAACAAAGAAGGGTGAAAAATGGTTTGGAACTCAATGAATAAACGAGTCCTCTGTCTTCTTTCTTTCTGCCCTGACATCTTGAGCATAAGTCTTCATTCTCATTCATTTGCCCTAGGATTACCTACTGATGTTTTCACCACCAGTCATTCTTGTATTTCAGGCCAGAAGCAGCAGTAAACTACAGGGGAAAAAATTCACTCTCTTTGTTTAAAAATTTTTTACCTATAAAAGTTAAATCCCAAAGTTTTCCTACATTTTCTTGGTCAAAACTGGGCCACCTGTAGCTTCAAGTTAGATAATTGAGCTTTTAAATTTTGTCACATTACTTTCTCAAATAAATTAGGTTTCAACAAGTTAAGGAATAAAGGGGTGATGGATCTTGAGTAGAAATGATCAGGATCAAGAAAAGATGAGTTGGATTAGCTTGGTAGAGAGTGGGGGAAGATAGTGTCAGACAGAAAGAAAGTGTGATCAAGGACTGGAAGTTTAGGTATCTGGGAAAATGGTGCCAAAGACCATAGGCAGAATGTGACCCTCTCACAATAAAGGAGCAGATAGAGGACAGAGGCCTATCTGAAGGAGCTACTTTGGATATATATAGAACGGGAAGGTGTCCTGAGTCATCTAGGAGGTTTCTTGAAAGAGAAAGAAGCCAAAAAAGAACTCTTGAGTTCTTGTGGCTGGAAGCGGCACATATACCCTGCCCTCGGCAAACAGCCTAGGTGGAGCCACTGGCTTGCTGCTCTGCTGCTCTGATCAGACTGTGAGGGCATTCCCTGGGAGGAAGAGAGACCTGGGAGGTGGCAGAGTAGTTTCTTTGTATTGAGTTTAGCCAGCTGAGCCCCCATTGAACCTTGGAAGGGACCCTGACCCAATGGGGAGAGGAGAGGGGAATCTCCTCAGGCAGGCTGTCATGCCTAGCCACCCAACTAAAGAGAGGAATTAGATTAGAGAGGGGGCAGGAACAGACTGATGGCTAATCAGCAAGACTCTGGTAAACTGTTAGGAATCTAACCTGCCAGAGGGAAAGTGGGTGGATAGCTTTGTGAAAGGATAACTAGCCTAAGGAGACTCTAGGTCAGTGGAGGAATTTCCGCGTTGCATGTACAAGGTCCCTGGTTCGATTCCCAGCTCTTCTTAGAGGAGTGATCTACTGGGTTATCAGGCATCCAGCTGACACTTTGACAAGAAACTGCAGAGGGCAGGCTGCAGGGTGATTGATGAACACTGGCAGCTTGAGAAGCTCCTTTTCCTTTTTTGTTATTGTTCTTTTTTTTCTTTTTCCCTCCTTTTTAAACTAGCTGATGCTGTCTTATTTCTTGTTTGTTGTGTTTTCCCTTTCTTTGCCCCCCCTTTTTTACTGATGTTTTCTGCCTGCGCTATTTCATTTCTTTCCTCTTTTCTATTTTCTGCTGTTCTTCCATTTCACCTCTTTTTGTTTGGTATTCAGTTTTTCTTGTGTTTATTTCTATTCTCCTTATTTCTCTGTTTTCTTTCTTTTTTTTCTTTTTCTCCTCTTTTTTCTTTTCTTCTTTTCTCAAAATTCTGGCTTATTAATCCATTGTATATATTTCTCTTTATTCTGCCTCTCATTTCATTGTTTCTACTCCACTTTTTTATTCTTATTCCTCTGTACTTCTTACTTGTGTTATTCATTTTCCTAGGTCTTGTATGTTTCCATTCTACCTTTTACTATTCTTTTTCTCTTATGTCTTCCTTTATCTCTGGCTCTAATTTTTTTTTCCAATGGAACAGAGACAACAGGAGGAAATAGAATAAGAGGAATGGAGTGTCAAAGTGAAACCTTACCACACACACAAAAACAAAAACAAAATAAAGTGCTAGAGTAGAGAGAAGCTAATCAACTGAATAAACCCATCAAGATAAACAGATGCCTAGACACCAACAAAAAATTACAAGCCATACTAAGAACCAGGAAGATTAATAAAGTTGACAAACCCTTAGAGACTGACAGAGAAGAGAGAAGATGCAAAAACATAAAATAAGAAATGAGGAAGGGGATGTCATCATTGACCACACAGAAATGAAGAGTATCATAAGAGGATACTTTTCAAAAATTGTATGCCAAAAAGATGGATAATTTAGAGGAAATGAACAAATTCCTAGAAATGCACAGGTAGCCTTACTTGACAAAAGAATAAATTTTCTTCATTCAACTCAACAGACCAATCACAAGTAATGAGATAAAATTAGTCATCAGAAACCTCCAAACTAAGGAGAGGCCAGGATCAGACAGCTTCAGAGGTGAATTCTACCAAACGTTCCAGAAGAACAAACACCAATACTGCTTAAACTCTTCCAAAAAATAGAAGTGGAGGGAATATTACCTAACTCATCCTATGATGCCAACATCACCCTAATACCAAAGCCAAACAGAGATGACTGGAAGAAAGGAAAACTATAGACCAATCTCTCTAATGAACCTAGATGCTAAAATCCTCAACAAAATACTTGCTAATTGTTTTCAACAACATATTAAATGAATTATACACCATGACTAAGTAGGTTTCATCCCTAGTATGCAAGGATGGTTTAACATAGGAAAATTGAACAATATAAAACACCACATAAACAGATCAAAAGAAAGAAATCACATGATCATCTCTATAGATGCAGAAAAAGCATTAGACAAAATACAGCACCCTTTCCTGATAAAAAAACATTGCAAAAGATAGCAATAGAAGGAAACTTCCTCAACATGATAAGGGTATACATGAAAAACCCACTGCTAGCATCATATTCAATAGTGAAATCCTAAAAGCTTTCCTTCTAAGATTGGGAACAAGACAAGGATGCCCACTATCACTGTTCCTATTTAACACTGTGTTACAAGTACTTGCTCTAGTACTGAGGCAAGAAAAAGGTATAAAACGCATCCAAATTGGAAAGGAAGAAGTAAAAATTTCACAATTTGCAGATGACATGATGCTATACATAGAAAGTCCTGAGAAATCTACAACAAAGCTTCCAGAACTTATAAATGAGTACAGTAATGTCGCAGGCTATAAGATCAGTGCTCAAAAATCAGTAGCATTTTTGTACACCAATAACGAGCAATCTGAGGAGGAAATCAAGAAAAAAATACCATTTACAATATTAACTAGATGAATTAAATACCTAGGAATAAATTGAAGTAAAGATGTAAAGGAATTGTATACAGAAAACTACACAAAACTGCTAAAGGAAATCAAAGAAGATTTAAATAAATGGAAGAATATTCCCTGTTCATGGATAGAAGACTAAGCATCATTAAGATATCTATCCTACCCAAACTAATAAACAGATTTAATGCAATACCAATAAAAATCAACACAGCATTTTTTAAAGAATTGGAAAAAAATTATGTAATTTATTTGGAAGGGTAAGAGGCCCTGAATAGCCAAAGACATATTGAAAAAGAAAAATGAAATTGTAAGTATCACACTACCTGACATTAAAATACACTGCAAAGCTACAATGGTCAAAACTGTGTTATTGGCACAAGGATAGACATACCGATGAATGGAACCTCATTGAGAGTTCTGATATGGCTCCTCGCATATACAGTCACCTGATAATTGACAAGGCCACCAAGTACACTCAGCTGAGAGAGAATGGCCTCTTCAACAAATGGTGCTTGGAGAACTGGATATCTATATCTAAAAGAATGAGACAGAAATACTACATCACACCTTACACAAAAATTATTTAATTTTATTTACTGATTGGTTAATTGAGCCATTCTTTAAATTGTTCTATTTTTCTGAGTATGGATTGCACTGGAGGCAAAAATGGAAATAGGTAGACCATTGAGCCATACTTTAAATTGTTTATTCTATTTTCCTGAGTATGGATTGCACTGGAGGCAAAAATGGAAATAGGTAGACCAGTTAGTAGGCTATTGTTCCATAAAATAAATTATGGTGGTTTAAACTATGTTGGTAATGAGGGGATGGGACAAATGGGCAAGTCCAGGGTATATTGAAGAACTTGAGCCAATAGAATTTATCAAATGCTTAAATTATGGTTTTGCAAATAGAGAGTATGATTCCTAAGTTATTGGTTTTGCTTGCTCTTATTCCTTTTAGCATTTTGGCCATTTCCACCAAGTGGGTCAGAATGGGTTGAATTAACAGATTTATTTAGAATGCTCTGGTAATGGCTATAGTAGAGAACATTGTGGAGTCTTCAACTCCCTCCCTACTGCCAGGATCTATGAAGCTGAATTACTAAATGAGACTGAGATGAAGGAGCTAATGAAGCAAGAGCAGAGACTTACTAGGGCATCCAAAGAAATGCTTGTTTGGTCTACTTACAGCAAGGAATAGAAATGTGCAAGCAGCTGTAAAAAAAAATCTTGTCCTTTTTTATGAACTTCTATTTTCCAGCCTCCTTACTAGTTATGCCTGTGATTAAGTGATAGCTAATTTAATGTAAGTAGAAAGATGAGTGACACTTCCAAGTCTGTCCCATAGAAAATTTCCAGAGTTTCCCTTAATATTCTGATATATTTCTGGATGACTTATGTATATTGCATATGTAGAACTTCCATCAACCTGAGAACTGAATGAATGTATGAAATGATGTCTGTCCCCACTCCTGCTGATCTGGAGACAAAATAGGCTGTTAATTGAATAAGACACAAACTTTTATTGCATTGAATTCATTATAAGTTTGTGTCAATTTGTTGCTGAATCCTAGTTCACCATAACTAAAAGAAAAATTGGAATTGGACGTGGCTTTTGCCATAATATAAACCATAAATATAGGGCATTTTGGAACTCATATTAATAGAACTTTAGCCATTTGAACTGATTTTAGCTTTCATATCTCTTTTCCACTTTCATTAATTTTGTTTTACTTTGAGTCATGCTTCCATTTATCTTTAGATACTTATATTGAATTATTTTCCAGCTCTCATTGTTTGAATTTTAGTAGATATTTTTCCTTCTAAGATTGCTTCTTATAGCATCTTGGTCTTATTTTATGAATACAGTATCATTTTTTCTCCCTCTGATGATATTAAATCTTATTCAATTTAAAAATTGAAATAATATAAAAATTTTTTAGACATTGTGTCTTTCATCACCATAAGATCTGTTGTCTTGTACGTACAGTGACAATTTTTTCCATATATTCCCCCAGTGTCTTGTTTTTCTCCATTTTATCTTCAAAGAAGCTTAGGTAACGGAATAGTCACATAGAAAATATAGGTGTTTCCCATATAGCCCATATCCTCCCCCTTTTCCACTCTTCCCTATTAATAACATTTTACATGTGGATGGTACATTTGTTACAATTGATGTACAGATATTGAAGCATTGCTGCTAACTGTGGTCAATGGTTTACATTTTTGACTGTACATTTTTATAGGTTTTGACAAAATTTAAAATGGACTGTATCCATTATTGCAGGATCATACAGAGCAATTCTAATGCCCTAAAAATGCCGTATATTCCATCTATTCTAGTCTTCCCTTGGAACCTATGGTAACCACTAAGTTTCAATTTTTGAAGAATAAGATTCATATTTACTTGCAATAATACTGAGGGCTTGATATATTGGTCTGTTTTCTTTTATTGGATGCTATGTTCTCAAGGGATACTTGTCTATCTAATTGAGAACATAGCAGGACTCCCCAGGATGGGAGCTTAATATTTTCTTGTTTATTGTATGGCTCTCTGCCCAATAAGATAATGCACTATGACAAGATGAACACTTACATATCACAGATAGGGCACAGGGGTGTGTGCCCTATCCTGTATGTCTCCCCACACCCGACACCCTACACCAGCTACCCTTCTCTGCCATATTTGCCAAAAGAACATTTTCAAAATTGTAGTTTTAACCACAGACCTGCAAATCCCCAGATTTCATCTGTCCATTCTTGCAGTCCTTCCCCCCAGTTCCATGGATAGTCCACTCCCAACTGCCACCCCCACTTTACAGGAGACCAAAAGGTAGTAGAGTGTGGTAAGCTGATGTCCTTATGGGCAAAATCTATGATAAAGAACAGTGGATGGGTGTGAAAATGGTGCAGTGATGTTATTGGACTCAGAGGTGCTGGTGTGTAAGGGAAAATAGGGTGAGGGGCTTGATTTGGGCTATCCATCATTAAGTATTATGTTTCCTATGTCTTTGTTTTGTAGCTGTCCTTTACTAAGGGTGAGCAATTTTCCTTCTATTCCTCTTTTGCTGCATTTTAAAATTATGAATATGGGTTGAATTTTGTCAAATTATTTTCTGCATCTGAAGAGATGATCATGAGTGATTTTTCCCCTTTATATTGTTGTATATTAAACTTACCTTGCATTTTTGGAATAAATCTCAATTGGCTATAGTGTAAAGGCATCCACGTATGTTGATGGATAATATTTTCTGTTATTTTGTAGAAGACTTTTGTGTCTCTAATTTTTAAAAGACATTACTCTTCTATTTTCATTACTTGTCATGTCTTTGTCTGAGTTTGGTAACAGGGTAATACTGACCCCAAGGAAAGATTGGGAAATGTTTCCTGCTCTTTAGTACTTTACAATAATTTGTGCAGAATTAGAATCATGTTTTCATTCGATACTTTATAGAATTCACCTACAAAGCCTTTTAAAACAGAAATATTCATTGTGGGAAGATTTTTTCCATGAATTCAGTTTCTTTGTTCGTTATATGGTTGTTCAAGTTTACTATTTCTTCATTGTGCTTGGGGAGGTTGGGTCTCACAATTTACCCATTCATTAAGTTATAAATTAATAGGAAAATGATTGACCATATACTCGTAACACTTCCTGTATGTCTTTAGAATCTATAATAATGCCTCTTCTGGTATTCATTGTATTAGTGTCTAATTCTTTTTGTTTCATGATTATTCTGCCTGTAGGCATCCCAATTTATTGATATTTTTTAAAATATTGTGTTTTTAATAGCTTTTCTATTTTTATTTTAGTGGTTGCTGTAAGAATTATAGAATGTATTATATATTTATCACAATCTAATTTTAAGTTATAGTAAACACCTTCATATAATATATGAATCTTATACTTCCATTTATCTCTTCAGCATTATTATTTCTATCTTATATTTTAATTACAAGCATATTCTATATAACAAAATCCATTGTTCTTGTTTTCGTGTAAGCAGTTATCAAATGAGAAGTAACAAACTGTGACAGTTTGAAATTTTTTGAATTCCAAAAAAAAGATCATGTGCTTTGATCTAACCCATTCAAGAGTGAGTGTCGGTCCCTTTGATTGTATTAAATTTCGTTAAGAAACATTTTTTTTTTAAATTTTTAATATTATTTGTTTTTATTATATATTCTTTTTGTTAATGTGGGTAAAAATCAAATTTTTCACAATACAAACCAATATTTGTAAAATGATAGATAAATATATATGCGTATATGTGCATTTGCTTACATAAATGTTATTTTCATATATATGTATATTTTAAAAGGTGCTTAGATTACCTAAATGTTACACAGAAATTACAGGGATTCCCATGTTCCCTACCTCCCACACCTCCCGTAACATCCCACATAAACATCTTTCATTAGTATGGCACATCACCTGCAATGGATATATACATCTTGGGGCTTTGCCACTAAGCATAGACCACAGTTCACATCATAGACCACACTCTCTCCCAAACAGTTCTGCATGTTATATGCTGATGTAAAATGGCCTATATCTGTCACCACAACATCACTCCAGATAACCCCCGAGTCCTGAAAAAAGGACTCGCATCTCACATCTTTTGATTCCTCTGGCCCTAATCTTTTGCCTTAAGGGAACATAGAAAGAAGCAAGGAAATAAAATAAGCAGAAAAAGTATCAAAGACAAAACTTAACACACACGCAGAACCACCAGCTAAATAAAACTCTAGAGCAGAGAGAGAAGCTAATCAACTGAATAAATCCATCAAGATAAAATGATGACTAGAGGGAAACAAAAAATTACAAACCACACTGAGAAACAGGAAAACATGGATCAATCCAGTGAACAAACTATAAACCAGGAAGTGATGCAGAAAATCGAACAACTAATCAAAGCTTTCCAAACAAATATCATGGACCAACTTAAAGAAGTGAAGGAAGAGATTAAGAATATAAAGAAGACACTGGGAGAACATACTAAAGAAATTGTAAACATACCCAAAAAGATAATGGATATGATGGTGACCAATGGCACAATCCAAGAAATCAAAAAGACGCTGGATTCACATAGCAGCAGATTTGAACAGGCAGAAGAAAGAATTAGTGATGTGGAAGACAATACATCTGAAATCAAACAGATAGTAGAAGAAATAGACAAAAAGATAGAAAAAATCCAGCAGGGACTCAGCGAATTAACCGACAACACAAAACGCTCAAACATACACATTATGGGCATCCCAGAAGGAGAAGAGAAGGGAAAGGGAACAGAAGGAGTGTTGAAGGAAATAATGGCTGAAAACTTCCCAACCCTATTGAGAGAGATGGATGTGCAGATCCAGGAAGCAAAGCGCAACTGAAACAGTATAAATCCCAACAGGCCAACTCCAAAACATATACTTGTCAAAATGTCCAATGCTCAAGACAAAGAGAAAATACTCAAGGCAGCAAGAGAAAAGAGAACCCTCACATACAAGGGAAACACAATAAGATTAAGTGCTGATTTCTCATCTGAAACCATGGAGGCAAGAAGACAGTGGTATGACATAATCAAAATACTAAAAGAAAAAAACTTCCAGCCACGAATTCTCTATCCAGCAAAACTGGCATTCAAAAATGATGGAGAGTTCAAAATATTCACAGATAAACAGAAATTAAGAGAGTATGTCAATAAGAAAAACCTGTACTTCAAGAAATCCTAAGGGAAGTTCTACAAGGTGAAAGGGAAAAACAAGGGAGAGAGAGTTGGAGGAGAGTTTAAAAGCAACTAAAAAGAGAAAAACAGAAACAAAAAACATATGACATATATTAACCCAAGAAAAATGGCTGAAGTAAGAAATTCGTTGCGAGTAATAACATTGAATGTTAATGGACTAAATTCACCTATCAAGAGACACAGATTGGCAGAATGGATAAGGAAATATGATCCATCTAAATGCTGTCTACAAGAAACCCACCTTCGAGCCAGGGATTCAAGGAGATTGAAGGTGAATGGCTGGAAAATCATTTTACAAGCTAACAATAGCCAAAAAAGGGCAGGAGTAGCTATTCTTATATCAGACAAATAGGCTTTAAATGCAAAACTATTGTAAGAGACAGAGATGGACACTATATATTAGTAAAAGGGGTAATCTCTCAAGAAGAGAGAAGAATCATAAACATTTATGCATCTAATCGGGGTTCCTCAAAATACATGAGGCAAACCCTGGAAAAACTAAGTGGAGAAAAAAATGCCTCCACAGTTATAGCAGGGGACTTTAACACACCATTATCATCATTAGACGGAACATCTAGAAAGGGAATCAATAAAGAAACAAAGGCTCTCAACAATACATTAGAGGACCTGAACTTAATAGGCATATACAGAACACTACACCCAAATACAGCAGGATTTACATTCTTCTTGAGTGCACATGGGTCATACTCCAAGAGAGACCACCTGCTAGGCCACAGAAGAACTCTCAATGAATTCAGAAAGATTGAGATTATACAAAGTAATTTCTCTGACCACAACGGAATGAAGTTGGAAATAACTAAGGGCCAGAGAAACAGGTTAGACACAAGGATATGGAAGTTAAACAGCACACTCTTAGACAAACAGTGGGTCAAGGAGAGAATCTCAAAAGAAATCAGTAACTACCTTGAAACTAATGAAACCGACAACACAACATATCAAAACATATGGGATGCAGCAAAAGCAGTCCTGTGAGGGAAGTTCATAGCCATAAATACATATATTAAAAAAGAAGAAAGAGCTAAAATTGAAGACCTACCGGCACACTAGGAGGAATTGGAAAAACAACAACAAACTAAACCAGAAGGAAGTAGGAAGATGGAAATAACAAAGATTAGAGCAGAACCAAATGAAATAGAGAATAAGAAAGCACTAGAAACAATAAACAAAACCGAAAGCTGGTTCTTCGAGAAGATCAATAAAATTGACAAACCCATAGCCAGACTAACAAAGGAAAAGAGAGAAGAGATGCAAATACACAAAATAAGGAATGAGCAAGGGGATATCACTACTGACCCCACAGAAATAAAGGTATCATAAGAGGATACTTTGAAAAATTATATGCCAACAAGAATGATAATTTAGAGGAAATGCACAAGTTTCTAGAAACTCACAAAAAGCCTACATTGATGGAAGAAGAAATTGATGAACTCATCAGTCCAATTACAAGTAAAGTGATAGACTCAGTCATCATAAACCTCCCAACTAAGAAGAGCCCAGGACCAGATGCCTTCAGAGCTGGATTCTACCAAACATTTCGGAAAGAGCTAACACCAATTCTGCTTATGCTCTTCCAAAAAATAGAAGTAAAAGGAATATTGCCTAACTCATTCTATGATGCTAACATGACCCTAATACCAAAATCAAACAAAGATACCACAAGGAAGGAAAATTACAGACCAATTTTTCTAATGAACCAGATGCTAAAACCCTAACAAAATACTTGCTAATCACCTTCAGAAACATATCAAAAGGATTATACACCATGGCCAAGTGGGTTTTCATCCCGCGTATGCAAGGATTGTTCAATATAAGAAAATCAATGTAATACACCACATAAGCAGATTGAAATAAAAAAATCACATGATCATCTCTATAGATGCAGAAAAAGCATTCGACAAAATACAGGACTCTTTCCTGATAAAAACACTACAAAAGATAGGAATAGAAGGAAACTTTCTGAATATGATAAAGGGAATATATGAAAAACCCAAAGCCAACCTCGTTTTAAATGGTGAAATCTTAGAAGCCTTCCCTCTGAGAACGGGAACAAGACAAGGTTGCCCACTACCACCACTCCTATTTAACATTGTCTTAGAAGTACTTGCGTGAGCACTGAGGCAAACAAAGGACATAAAAGGCATCCAGATTGGAAAGGAAGAAGTAAAAATTTCATTGTTTGCAGACAACATGATCCTATACATAGAAAGCCCCGAGAAATGTACAAGAAAGCTTCTAGAACTTATAAAGGATTTCAGTAATGTTGCAGGCTACAAGATCAATGCTCAAAAATCAGTAGCATTTCTGTACACCAATAATGAGCAATCTGAGGAGGAAATCAAGAAAAAAATACAATTTACAATAGTAACTAAAAGAATCAAATACCTAGGAATAAATTTAACTAAAGATGTAAAGGACTTATATACAGAAAACTGGAGAAACTGGAAAAACTAACCACAAAATATATTTGGAGAGGTAAGAGGCCCTGAATTGCCAAAGACATATTGAAAAAGAAAAATGAAGTTGGAGGTATCACATTACCTGACTTTAAAACATACTACGAAGCTACAGTGATCAAAACCACATGGTATTGGCACAAGGATAGCCCTACTGACCAATGGAACAGAATTGAGGGTTCTGATATAGATCCTTGCATATACCGTCATCTGATATTCGACAAGGCCATGAAGCCCACTCAGTTGGGAGAGAATGGCTTCTTTAACAAGTGGTTCTTGGAGAACTGGATATCCATATCCAAAAGAATGAGAGAAGAATACCATCACACACCTTATACAAAAATCAACTCCAGATGGATCAAAGATCTAAATATAAGAACCAAAACCATAAAGACCTTGGAAGATAATGTAGGGACGCATCTACAGGACCTTGTAATAGGAAATGGTTTCATGAACTTCACAGTCAAAGCACGAGCAGCAAGAGAAGAAATAGATAAATGGGATCTCCTCAAAATTAAAAACTTCTGCACCTCAAAGTATGTTATTAAGAAAATAAAAAGGTAGCCTACGCAATGGGAGAAAGTATTTGGCAGCCATATATCTGATAGGAGCCTAATATCCTGCATATATAAAGAAATCCTACATCTCGAAAATAAAGAGACAATCAACCCATTTAAAAAATGGGCAAGTGACCTGAAAAGACACTTGTCCAAGGAAAAAATACAAATGGCTAAAAAGCACATGACAAAATGTTCGACATCGCTAGCTGTTAGGGAAATGCAAATCAAAACCACAATGAGATACCATCTTACACCCATTAGAATCGCGGCTATTAAAAAAAAACAGCAGACTACAAATTTTGTAGAGGATGTGGAAGAATGGAACCCTCATCCACTGCTGGTGGGATTGTGGAATGGTCCAGCCACTGTGGAGGACAGTTTGGCGATTTCTCAGAAAACTAACAATAGATCTTCCATATGATCCAGCAATTCCACTACTGGGTATATATACCCAGAAAAATTGAAAGCAAAGACATGAACAGATATATGCACACCAATGTTCATAGCGGCATCTTTCACAATTGCCAAAAGTTGGAATCAGCCCCGGTGCCCATCAACAGATGAATGGATAAGCAAAATGTGGTACATACATACAATGGAATATTACTCAGCTGTTAGAAGGAATAAAGTGCTAACACATGGAATAACAAGGATGAATCTTGAAGACCTTATGTTGAGTGAAGCAAGCCAGGCATTGAAGGATGAACAGTTTATGACCTCATTGATTTGAATTGAGGGAAGTTAACAGTCTCTGAGAACCACTGTCTGAAAGATAGGTTAACAAGGGAGAGGAGAGAAGGGTATGTTGCGAGCCATCACCCATATGGACATAATCTATGGTAAAGTGATAGAGTATAGTTACATATTGAAGGATAAGACAGGTGGGTAGAGATATTACTGGGTTTGGTGGTGCAGGATTAACAGGTGGGTAGATTAGGAAGGGCAGGTTAGAATACCCAGGGCATGTAACTATGAATCTTGTCATTCCATGAGCCAAGATATTCGAGTGTCCTATGTCCCAGGGGGTGGGGAGGTATGAATAGAAAAGATCAAATGGGGTATTTAGTTGTCATGGGAAATGTTCTTTATTACCTTACAATAATGGACACAGGACACGGTAAATATCATCAAAAATTATTAAATTGACCATCTAAATTGTAAACTATGCTGTAAACCATAGACAATGTTTAGTAGCTATGTTTCACTATCTGTATAACAGTTATAACTATGGTACCATCCACAAAAAAATAGAAAGTTTTAATATGGGGTGGGGAAGGGGGAGGGAGTTTTGGTATATGGGAATCTCTAGTATTCCATGTGTGACTTTAAAGCTGTGGCCTAAAACTTCTTTGAAAACTAAATGAAAATATGAGAGACACTGCGGAATGAGAGGGGGAAGATATCATGGTACACACTGGACATCCAATAATGCAGTGATAAAAGGAGAATAATAATAATAATAATATAATAAAACAAACTTTTTTTTTCTTTTGTTTTTTCCCATTTTCTTTTTTTGAATGTCCCAATCCGTTAATTATATTTTATTTTTAGTTCTTTTTTTTTGAATTTTCTTGTATTTTATCTCTTGCATTTAAGCTTTTGACTATTATTTCATTTTCCTATTAATTGTATTTGGTTATTATATTGGCTTCATCTTCAAGAAAGTTTAGGTCACAGAAGGGTTACAGTGAGGGTTGCAGAGGATCATTGGAGGGGGGGTGTCTGGGATGGGAAATTCATGGGAGTAAGTTCATCTGAATATACATGAAAATTATATAAAATTGTTCAAATTATCGAGTAATGGGGCATGGTCATGGTGGATAGACAATCACTCAATAAATGAGGGAACACTGAATTCTCAGCCAGGAGAGCTCTGCTGCATTCTCCAAGGGAGCAGGAACAGTCCCCCGAGGGCAGGGGCAGTGTCTGGCAGAAGAGGAGGGCCCACTGTTGGGTTCTTTTCATTGATGACTAGCCTTATGAGTATTTGCTCTTGTAATTGAAACTTGGCCTACTGTTATGGGGTGCCTAAGGGTTGCCACCTGAGAGCCTCCTTGTTGCTCAAATGTGGCCTCTCTCTAAGCCAAACTCAGTATATGAATGCATTACCTTCCCCCCAACGTGGGGCATGACTCCCGGGGATGAGCCTCCCTGGCAACAAGGGACTAATACCAAGTGCCAACTGGAAACATGATTGGAAGCAAACAAACAAACAAACAAACAAACAAAAAAACCTTGAATGAAAGGGGAAAAGGTAAAGACAAATTAGTTCATGTGGCTAAGATACTTCAAAGAGAGTCGTGAGGTCATCCCAGAGGTAACACTTACGCACACCTCAGTAGTATCTTATAGAACACCAAAGTGTATATCACCCCACACAGAGGGACTACTGAGGGCTCTGGAGTCACCCAGGTCCTATATAAGGGGGTATAGCCCCAGAGATTGATACCTTATCACTGGGCTCTACTTTGGAATCTGTGCTGCTGAGAGTGACAGAGTTGGACTCAAATAAGTCCGCCCTGCACATGGTGTATCAGTCCCTTCTATTCAAACCTATTTGTGAGGCTGGAATTTGTAGGTGTACTTCCAGAGACTGGAGCCTCTGGCCTGCCTATGTACTAGCTGTGCCTGGAATCTCGGTGGAGCTGCAACTCCTACTCTACAGCTCAATGGACTCACCCAAGTCACCCGGTGAGGAGACGACGATGATGGACAACGGCCATCCCAGGGAAAGGAGAGAGCCTGCAGCTGAAGGTAGGATAATCCCATCCACCGTATCCATGGGATATAAGCCCACTCTCACTAGGAGATGAAGTGAACATCACCATTCCAGTCCCCTCAGGATTGGGGGAAGAGCTATGGACTAGAGTGGAGTCAATGGTATTCTGTTGTAGACATATTGGGATTCAAGCAATGGAAGAAATTATAACAGTGAGGTGAAGCCAGTGGCCACTAGACACTTTTGGGGCAGGGAGGGGAATGGCAGTTGCAATACAGGGGCTTTTTCAGGACTTGGGGTTGGTCCTGAGTGACGTTGAGGTGACAGATATAGGCCATTTTAGAGCAGCATGTACCATGCAGAACTGTGTGAGGAGAGTGTGGCCTATGATGTGAACTGTGGTCTA
>JAQZBX010041124.1:0-22450 GCA_029593785.1 Cabassous unicinctus
TTTTTTTTTTTTTTTTTTCCCTTTAGCTTTTGAGAATATTGCCTTCATTAGAGTATTTAGAGCTTTATTTTCTTTGCCAGTTGTGTCCTACTTTTCTTGAGAAGATTCTGGTTAAATGGAATGTTGCTACTTTATTTTTTGGCAAATTGAAGAGGTTTATTGTGTTTTTGAGGTTCATAGTTTTTGTTTCTATGTACAGGATGCAGCAAATCATTTTTTAATATCAATTTGATATGATAAGATTTGGGTTTTACTGTTGTAAAGTAACTCATACCTATTATATAATTTCTAGAAAATTATCTGAGGCAAAAGCTTTATGCTAGAGCTGTGGATTGTTAACGTTTTCCACTTGTGAAAGTGAGCTAGTCATTCTTTCATTTAGGTATATTAAACAGATATATCAAAATTATAGAAGATTAACAAAAGAGTATATTTTGTATTTAGGGTTGGGTTTTTTTGCTATTTTTTAAAGTAAATTTAGCTACTATTGTCTTATTGTATTTCTCATCCTTGTTAAGCCATCTGATTGAACATTAGAAATATTACTTAGTTTATGATGCTGCTGCCATCTGCTTAACACGTTCATTGAGACAACTAGGTTCCAATATAGTTGCTCAACAAAGTGAAGTGGAGAGAGCATGGAACCAAAAATCAGCAGTTATGAGTTTGATTCCTAGTTCCTTCACTTAACTGGCTGTGAGATTCAAGTCATTTAACCTCTCTAAAGACTTCATTTCTTCATAAGGAAAATCATTACCCTAGCTGCTTCATGGGATAGTGCTTGTAAGGATTAAATGAGATGTGGAAATACCTAGTAAAGTAGAAAACTTCCTATAAATGAAATATGACTTCAGTACCTCTGGATGGCCTAGATATCTGAAACAGTATTTTATTTGGAAAATTTTGATGCAGGCTTAATTAAAGTGTAAATGAGTTCTGTAACCACTTAATCTGTTCATTTTCTGAGAATGAATGTTTTGATAATCTCAAGCAAGGAAAATAAATAAAAGTAAATGAAGAATGATAGAGCAGGATAATTCATGACAGAATATTATTAATCAATTAAAAGAGTGTTTACAGCTTACTTTTTTCTGAATGTTTAACAGGTATTTCAGGAATAACAGAAGCAGTTAAGGAAATTACACTGGAAAGCAAGGTACTGGTTAATTATATTTCTAAATTCAATGACCTATTTATTGTTAAAATATATATTTTTAGGCTCACCCATATTTTTCATATCCAAACTCAGTTATTTATTATCCACCTCTAAATTCAAGCAATTTCCACCCCTTAACCCCACATTTTCTATGTCAACATACCAAAACAGGCTACTGCTTCTTATTTTTTTCCCTTATTTTCCTTAATCTGTCATATGGCTAAGAAAAACCTCTTTTAGATTGTAACTGTTAAATCTGTTAATTTTCACTAGTTGAGAAGACTTCAGATTTGACTTCTATGCTAAGTTAAAAGAAATGGATTTTTGTTTTTAATCAAATTTAGTACCTAATATTATGTAAGTAGAGGTTTATCCAGTTGTTGATTAGTGAATGTTAATAATACCATATTAGTGTTTAAAATTTGTAGTTTAAATATTGTTTTAAACAAGTTAATCATTCTCCCAGTATTTTCTTAAAACACTAATTTTGTTTTTTTTGGGTTGTTTTTGAAAATTCAAATGTAAACTTTAGTGTGGCCTAGTCCAAAATTAGGACATTTTAAGTAAGTGGAAGTTAAATGAGTTAATTTTTTTATATGATTATTTTGGGAGGGAGGGCAAAATATGTAATTGGGTAGAATTTTTGTGCTGGAAGTGTTCAGTTAATTCAGGCTATTTGGGTTATATTAGCTTTTCAGTTCTAAAGAGAGCAATTAAAGATTTCTTCTTATTTTTGTGTAGTTTGAAATGATATGAAAAAAGAATATAAAATGACTTCGCCCTTATATTTTTAAAAGTTTTTTGTTAACAATCAAGTCTCTTAGAGGATAGAATATTTGGACCAGTTAATTCCATTTCTCTTGTCCATACAAAATATTTACTATAACAGTTAGTAGTTTAAGATATTCTTTGTGTGTTTCGTCATTTGATAAACAACAAATTGGTAATTGGGACCTAACAGAAAGTGTTAGAAACTAAAACAAGTTTTATTTTTTTCACTGTAGAATTTTATGCTTGCTAGGGCTTAAAGTTCAGTTCGTTGGCCGGAGAATTCATCCTTTTGAAATTCCATTTTATGGAGAGTCTGAATGACTAAGGACAAATCACACAAATGGCTTTGCTGCTTCTGAAGCTTTTCTTGTTTACTCTGGCCAATATCTCCATTTTAAGATTGATTTCTATAAGCCTTTCATTTAACCTGTTTCATGTATTTATGTTATGCTGGTAAGGTCATTTAATATTGTACATGCTTAAGACTTTGGGATTGATAAATGGCAGAGTAGTGTGGATGGCACTTTTTGATACATTTATGATAATTCTTTCAAGAACTTTTAGTAAATGGTTAATATGATCCTTGACATCCAACCTAACATCTTTATGTCCTGTAGAACGATGATGACTTAGAATAATTTACAACTAAATATTTCTTTCATGTCATTTTCTATTTAATATAAAATATATATTATTTATTGTAACTCAGTGCTTAGAGAACTTTTCATCCAGACCCAGGTGTTAATCCCTGTTATTGATTTCTACTGTATGTCTGTTGTATCAGGTATGAATGTCATCAACATAATTAAAATTTTCCTTAATGATCCATTTTTCAGATATTGGCTCATCTAATAATTGCCAGATATTGATAATATTTCTTCTATGGTTCACATTTGGGTATAGTAATGATGTATAGAATTTAAGTTTCTAGTGGTAAATAGAATCATCCATAAGGAAAATTGTAAAGTATGAGAAGTTTGATGTCCAATTTATTGACTTATTATATTGACTTTAAATTTTCAGAATATTAATTTTGTAATAAAGATAACCATATGTAGACCTATCATTGACTAACATTATTTTTTCATTCTTAGAACTAATATAGTTAAGAAATTGATCTGAAATCCTATATGCGGTAATAACTGTAAGATCTGATAACCTTTTGTTTAATTCAGCCATGATATTGTTAAAAATTATAATAGGGTTTGGTTTGTAATTTATAATAAATTTATTTTCATATATAATTGCTTTGTGATTTATAAATATCTTTTTCCTCCTTTAAATTGTGATAAGTGTGTCTAAATTAAAATAAATTTGAACTGAATTTCTAATACTAATGAATTGGTTAATTAAAAATATTTTTTGTTTTACTGGGAGTACAGCTGACAACTATATTTTAAATGGTTATCTTAGATGACTCTTGGTGCTCCTATGATAACTTTTATATTTTTCAGTCACAGCACTTAGCATACTGCTTTTAATTATTGCTTTATGCATCTGTCATCTCCTGGGGTATGAGTTTCTTGAGGATGAGAATTGTCTTATCACTATTTTCACAGTGGTTAACACTATGCTGGCACATGGGCGCTCAGTTTTTGAACTAATGAACATATTTAAATGACTTTAAATATAATTCATTTCAAAGGACAGTGTAAAACCCCAAGATTGCTCAGTATATTGTGAGGAGGAGGAAGAAGAGGAAGAAGAAGGAGAAGCTGCAGATATGGAAGGTATGTCTTCTGGATTTGCTTTAACCACACTAGAATACTGATTTGGGAATATTTGTAATTTATGTGAGTTAAGAATTCTACTCCATTGGATTCTAAATTTTACCGGTTATCAGCCCAGAAAAGATTTTGTTTAAATTTAATCAGCACAATATTTATCTTGACATTGGACTCTTCTACTTTATCTAGAGCATAGTCTTGATAGCATTATTTGAACTAGGATAAATATTAGTTATAAATCTCTAATGCTGAATAAAGGTGCAGGTATACAGATTCTTAAGCTAATTCTTAAATTAGTTATTTCAGAGCAGAACAAATGTTGCTCACATAACTTTGTATTTTCTTTCTCCTTTTAAATATCTTTCTGCTAAAATCTTAAGATAGTAATTCTTTTTTTTAAACCAATTTTATTGATAAATATTAATAAAGCATACAGTTCATCCAAAGTGTACAATCAGTGTCAGTTGTATTTGCTATAATCACATAGTTGTACGTTTATCACTTAAATCATTATTAGAGCATTTTCATTATTTCAATAATAATAATAGACAAACAGGAAAATTCCTTACCTCTCAATCTCTCTATGCTTCTCCCACTGTATATAGCTGCTGTTTCTGGCTATTCTATCCAAATTGAATAATCAATGGCTTTTAATATAATCACAATGTTGTACATTCATCATTTCAAAAATTTTAGAACAATTTCATTACTCCAAAAAGAAAGACTCCACACCTCTTAGCATTCCTTCCTCAGAACTTCATAACCACTAATCTCCTTTCATCTTTATGTTTAGATTTGCATTTTATATAAATGGAATCATACTATATGTAGTACTCTGTGTCTGGTCTCCTTCACTTAGTATAATGGTTTTTTTTTTGTCTAATAACATTTTGTACTATTAACTTAGATTTGTTCAGCTTCAGAGAAAAACGGTCTTATATATGCAATTCTACCTATTCATATTTTACATAATATATTTATATTTCACATAATATATTTAGTTCATAATAGGGCAATCATACAGTATTTGTCCTTTTGTGTCTGGCTTGCTTCACTCAAAATAATGTCCTCCAGGTTCATCCATGTTGTCATGTGTTTCACGACTTCATTTCTTCTTACTGCTGCATAATATTCTATCGTGTGTATACACCACAATTTGTTTATCCATTCATCAGTTGATGGACACCTGGGTTGTTTCCAACTTTGGGCTATTGTGAATAATGCTGCTATGAACATCAGTGTGCGGATATCTATTCGTGTCACTGCTCTCAGTTCTTCTGGGTATATACCTATCAATGGTGTTACTGGGTCCCATGGCAAGTCTATATTCAACTTCCTTAGGAACTGCCAAACAGTCCTCCACAGTGGCTGTACCGTTCTACATTCCCACCAACAGTGAATAAGTGTTTCTATGTCTCCATTTTCTCTCCAACATTTACAGTTTTCTGACTTTTTAATAGTGGCCTAATAGATGTGAAATGATATCTCGTTGTAGTTTTGATTTGCATTTCTCTAATCGCTAGTGATGTTGAACATTTTTTCATGTTTTTTTTTTGCCATTTCTATTTCTTCTTTGGACAGTTATCTTTTCAAGTCTTTTGCCCATTTTTTAATTGGATACATGTCTTTTCATTGTTGAGTTGTATGATCTCCTTATATATCCTGGATATTAAACCCTTATCAGATATGTGATTGCCAAATATTTTCTCCCATTGAGTTGGCTGCCTTTTCACCCTTTTGACAAAGTCCTTTGAGGTGCAAAAGTGTTGAATTTTGAGGAGGTCCCATTTATTTTTTCTTTTGTTTCTTGTGCTTTGGGTGTTAGGTTTAAGAAGCTACTATCTGTCTACCATAAGATCTTGAAGATGTTTTCCTACATTTTCTTCTAGGAGTTTTATGGTGGTGGTTTTTATATTTAAGTCCTTGATCCATTTTGAGTTAATTTTTAAGGTGTGTGATAGGGGTCTTCCTTCTTTCTTTTGGCTATGGCTATCCAGTTCTCCCAGCACCATTTATTGAATAAGATAGTAATTCTTAATGGGATCTTTTCAAAACTCTCCTCACTGTTCCCCGTGATTCTGAAATGCCCTCATAGGGCTTCTAGTTGGAAATTACTGCATTAGTGATAGTCATTTAAAAAGATGACACCCACCACACTAAGAAAATAGAATAATACAGGTCCCTAAGCGTATAACTATTAAAAGTTTCATATTTCTTTAGCAAGGTAATCTTTAATATATATGAATCCTCAATTATTTAAAAATAGGTGAAGAAATTGCTGTCATCAGGTGACTTCTCTGTTAAATCCAGTCTATCTTTTTTCTTCTCTTCTCTGCATCATTTGAGTCTGTTAGCCTTTCCTTTTTTTTTTTCCTTCCTTGTTTTCTGTGGCATCAGGTTTTCCTCCTCCTTCTTTGACTGTTTCTTAGTTTTCTTCTGAGGCTCTTTTTTCTTCTACCCAGCTCTTAAGTGTTACTGTTTCCTAGGGTTTCATTTTTTCTGCTCACTCTCTATACTCCCAGATAGATTTTTATCTACTCTTACGACTTCTGTACTGGCACACTGTAGCCTAGCATAAAAAAAAATGTATGAATTACATCAGACTCTCTATGAGAATTTAAATATGAAATTATGTAGAGAGTGAGTTCAAGAAAAAAGGAAGAGGATATGAAAAAATACAGGGGCAGGCAGTGGAAATTGTAAGGTAAGTAAAGGCATAGAATATATAGAATTAAGGAGGAATGGAGATGATGTGTAGCAAGCACAAGTAGAAGATGGCACCAATTAGATTTGAAGCACCGTAATGGTAATGGTGGACAAACAGTTACTGATGAGAGGGTGTTAGCGTAGCCTTATTGCCAGGGTGGCATTGACTCAAGGTACCTTTCAGTTCTGCTTCACAAATTACGTTTTAGTCCCCATGAAACCTAGCTGTTTATCTGTTCCTAAATTCTAGTGAGGTTCTTATCTTTATTTCTGTGGTAAATTCACATTACTTGAGGAAATCAGAATGAGTTACTTGTAACTAAAATTGCTTATAACCTCACTTACCATCTGTAGCAAGTAGTTAATTGTCATTCATGTAGTCAACAAATATTTATTGAGCAATATAGTGTCTATGTCTCGGGCACTGTTCTCTGTGCTGGAGCTAAAGCAATAGGCATGATCGCATGGAGCTTACATTCTAATTAGGGGAGACAAAATAGAATAGAAAAGCAAAATATATACTATAGTAGGTGGTTATAAGTATTATGGGGAAAAATAAAGGAGAGTAGGAGATGGGGGAGTCTTGAAGTGGGGATGAGTGTGCAGTTTTTACATAGACTGATCAGGAAAGGCCTCATTGATAATAAACCATTTGAGTAAAGCCCAGAAAGAAGTGAGCAAGCTATTTGGATACCTGGGAGAAGGGTCCAAAGCCCCTATTTTATATGGGAGCAAGTGTAGCTTATATAAAATACTGTAAGAAGGCTCCTATGTCTAGAGTGGAGTGAGGGGAGAGTAGTAAAGGGTGGAGGCAGAGAGGTAACCAGTGGTGAGACAATGTAGGGCCCTAGCTTTAACCCAGAGTGAGATGAGACGCCATTGGAGGGTTTTCCTAAGTAAAGAAAGGATATGATTTAACATTTTAACTGACTCACTCTAACAGTGTTGAGAATAGGCTGAAGGGAGAAAGGAAGAATGGTTTAGGAGGCTGTCTTGATAATCTAGGCACAAAATATTGGTGGCTTGGGTTGAGTGGTAAGATTGGAAGTGGTGAGGAATAGAATTCTGGACATATTTTTGAGGTTGGGTCCAAAGGGATTTGCTGCTGGACTGAATGTGGGATGTGAGAGTCAGAGTAGTCAAATGAGACTTCACGGTTTTTAACCTGAGCATCTGGAAAATACCGTTAACTAAGATGGGAAAAATTATAGGACCGTACAGATTTAGAGGGGGAATCAGAAACTCAGTTTTGGACCTGTGACGTTTGTAGTGCCCATTAGTCATTAAAGTAGAGACATAAAGTAAACAATGAAATATCTAGGTCTGCAGTCAGGGAATAAATTTGGGCGTCATTATCATATAGATGGTATTTAAAGCCATAGAGACTAGATGAAATCATCTAGGGAGTAAGTATGGCTTGAGAAGAGACAAAGTCCAAGAACTGAGTCCTTAGTTACTGCATTGTTTAAAAGAAAAAATCGAGAGAAGAACCAGCACAGGAGATAGTGAAAGAACAGCTAGTGAGGTGGTAGGAAAACCAGAAAACTATAATATCTTAAAAGCCAAGGAAAGAAACTTCCAGGAAGGAGGGAGTAAATCATGGCAGATATTGCTGAGACATCGATTAAAATGAAGACTGAGAATTTACCACTGGATTCAGCAGCTTGAAGAGGTCACTGCTGACTTTAACAAGTGAATTTTATCCCATTATATTAATAGCCTTGTGTACACTGTGGAGTCACCAAGGACTCTACATTATCATTATACCAATTGGTATTGTTTAATAGATTGTAACTTAGACTAAGCCATAGGCATGCTGAGTTTCTGTGACTTTTGCCATGTAAAGTATGTGCTGCTTTGGAAGTATAAAATTAGTTCATAGCTCTTCAGTGTCTTCAGTTAAAAAAAAATAACAACCCAATTTTGGAATGATACCTAAACTAATGTATTATTTAGTTTAGGGTATTATCTTTAATTTAATTAATCTTTTCTTGCTTTTTGTAACAGAATATGAAGAGAGTGGATTATTGGAAACAGATGAGGTTTGTAAATTGAGTTTTTAATTTATTTTAATGAATAAACTTGGAGGTTAGGGTTCTTAATAATACTATTTTAATTTTATAAAAAATAAATGTTCACATTGTTTATTTTACCTTTGAGTTTTAAGTTACATCTGGTTTTGAGGGAAAAAAAAATAAAATATAGGATAGGAAAATAGATTTTCTAGGATATCATATTCATACTGATTTTAATGGTTGTAAACTTTTCTCCTTTATTATATGCCAGGCTACCCTAGACACAAGGAAAATAGTAGATGCTTGTAAACCTAAAACTGACGTTGGAGGTGAAGATGCCATTTTGCAAACCAGAACTTATGACCTTTACATCACATATGATAAATATTACCAAACTCCACGACTATGGTTGTTTGGCTATGATGAGGTAAAAATAAAAAGAAATATATTTTTAAAGTAAATGTTTGAAATTGTTGCATTTAATTCCTTCTTCATTATGTACAGAGATGTTTATTGTGGTCTTTTAAGTTTTAGAAATCATATTTTCTGATTTTCTGATTAATAATGACCTTGATTCTTATTTTGAAGAAAGTGTGAATTACTCAATGTAAAAATAAAAATACTAAGATTTAAACAGAAGTAATCTGTTATATATTTATTCCTTGGCCTCTGAACTTATCCCTTCAAAACATGACAGAAATTGAACATGATTTTTTGTATTAAATTTTGTTTGGGATTACATCTGTTGGCTGTATTGGCATTTACAGTATGATTGAGTAATATGTATTTTATTTTTTTTTAAGACAGACAACCTTTTACATTCATCCACATAACTGAATTAAAGGAATTGAAATAAAACTAACTTGTTTAACCTGTCATTCTTATGACTATCAGCAGAAAACAAGAAAATAAAACAAAATAGACCTACAAGATCAGTTGGAAAGTTTTAAGATATTTTGGCAGCTGTGAACTTGCCTTTTTTGTGGGCTCTTTACTGCTTTAGGTGGTGGTTGATGTCACATAGCCTGGATGTGCAGACCTCATCCCCATACTCCTTGGTACAAATGAATTGTAAACTTTCCCAAAAATAGTTTGATAATGCTATTTTTAATAGTCTGGAATTCTACATTATGATTGGAGTGGGGATGGGGAAAAATATATTTTAAACATTGTCATTCAGGCTCAGACGTTTTTAAACAGTAATTTCAAAGCATGTTTTTGTGCTTTCAGCAACGGCAGCCTTTAACAGTTGAGCACATGTATGAAGACATCAGTCAAGATCATGTGAAGAAAACAGTGACCATTGAAAATCACCCTCATCTCCCACCACCACCTATGTGTTCAGTTCACCCATGCAGGTGTGTGTGTGAGTGATACCTACTTCAAGGGATTAGTACTTGGGAATTGGTAAATACAGTTCCCTAATGAAAAAGTTACTTAATAAATCAATAAAATTCCCTTTTGTCTTCCTTAGAAATGTTCTTGTGCTTAAATATAAGAAAAAGGAAAAAACACCAACTTATTTTAAGTTTATTATTAAGAATACATTTTGTTCTGTGTGTGCATTTAGCTGTGGAATTTTTGTGATTATATATATCCCTGTTTTTAGCTCCTCCAAAAATATAGAAGATCCTGCTTTTGATTCAAAAGTACTCAGTTAGATATGGTTTGTTCTAGTATGCATGTGTCTTTCTGTGAATATGGAGTATAAAGTTGACCTTGTGTTTCTTCTAGCTGACCTATTTTCTATTTATTGGTTAGTAAAGGGAGATAAAGTATGAAGAGTTTCTCAACTTCTTTTTTCTTCATTTATTAAGGCTTTGCCAAATCAAATGCATTTTATAATTTGGTATCCCTTCTAAATTTCGTCTTCATAGACTAATTCTCTCAGAAACAGTCTAGTTCTTCGTTGAGAGAGGAGGATACAGGAAGAGGGTATAGAAGAAGAGAATAAGACCTTTTTGTAGCTTACTTCGCTCTATTTCCTAGTCCTTAACCCCTGACATGAGGCAAAAAAAATTGCCATGGAGGCTGCTATTAAGCTGTTAGCTAAATCCACTGTTCCCCTTCTGCCCATTTAGTTTTTCCTACTCCTCAGCCCTCAGAGCTGTCCTTAGAAAATTCCATGTTTATCTCTGGCAACTGTGGAGCAGACTTGAAGATCTGTGGATAGTTTAACCTATTCTATATATATGTAGTATAAACTTTATACTTGAATTTTATAAAGCTAAGTTCTCAGCAGTGAGTGAATTTTCATCAGGCATTAGCTACCTGTTTAAGACATCATAGTACCAAGGGTTCTTTATATTATGGTTGAGAAGAAATTAAAAGAGTAATGATACAGGTAGTGAAACATCTTTGAGGCTTTAAGAAAATGCAGTTTTAATCATAGAAATAACTTATTTCTACTTAAAAGTTCAAGTTAAGGTATAAACAAGATTCCTAGATTTAATTTAAGTTCCCCCTGCTAAAACAGATTGATATTAAGTTTTATAAACATACATCTCTGCATTTTTATGTTCTATTAATTTTATCCACAGGCTTTCAGGTCTAATTTATAGATTTAATCTGTTTCCTCTCTTCCAGCACTATTGACTGGTCAGTGAAGGTGCTAATTGCACCTTAACACACCATTGTCTGAACACCTCACTGTTCCATCTACTATTCCTGGCATGACAAACTGCTACTCACTTTCCTCAGGGAAAGGCCCATAGGTTGTCAAACTATGAGCTCTCTGGTTCCAGCTAGTAACTGCCATCTCACTGCCAGGATCCTTTTATACACACACACAAATGCAGGTGCATGAGCAATGTCTTCTGCTTTATTAACTACTTTCTCTCCTTAACAAATGCTCCTTTTTTTTAAAGGAATCATTATTTCCCACCTGAACGTTCTCAATCCTCAAAAGAAGTATTTCTCAAATTAAATTATCTAGATAAACTAATCAAACTCTACTCTTGACCTAAGAAGCAAGGGAAAAGAAAAGCAGGGATGAAGCAAGGGCATCTAAATTGAATAAGGGGCCAGGCACCTAGCGTTGTTGGAAACACTTGCTTTAGTCAAACTTAGTGTTTAACTTAAACTATTCTTTCACAGTCTTCCTAAATTCAAAGCCTGAATTAGTTGTGCAGTTCTGTACATGCATTTGCCTTGGCTCTGGTTGGAATTACATATTACAATAGAGATTTTCTTTATACTAATGCATTTTCGGGAGGGCTAAGTAAATGCAGCTGAGCCTATGTGCATGAATTGTTCTAAATTTTCCTTTTTAAAAAAAATGATATTACATTCTAATTTGAGGGCTTAGTTATTTCCAATAGGTATCTTTCAAAAATCATTGAAAATTACTGGTAACATACTTGTAGCAATGTTTTTCAGATGAAAATTCTGGTATTCTGTTGATTATTTAGATGACACTTTTAGCAGACCCACCCTGAGTTAAAAGAAAATTCTTTAATATTTTCTTCTCACTTTCTGCAACCTCTTTATTACAAACCTTTACTTCAAAGAAAGCCCAGTTAATAAATTTTAGTTTTGAACTATGTAATATAGTCTAAAAGGTTTTTGTTTTTGAGAATTCTGTTTGTTCCTCTTATGGTTTGCAGTTTTAGTATTGTTCTTATCAAACTGAGCCTTGTTTTTGAGGTATAAATTTTACTCAGAATCGGGGAAAAGAGATAAGTAATATAACTGCTAATTAATAGTAACCAGTTTAATAAAATAAACATGACTATACCATGGAATGGAATATAAATATGGCAAAAGAGCTGCTGGGTTTCTATAAAAATGAGACTTCAACAACATTTTAGGCCTTTCCATGGGCTGCTTCAGATTATGCTTTCAGGTCCTCATCCACTAAGTAGACTCTCTATCATGAAGGTTATGTTCATAAAAATTGAGGTACTAGGATATATATAAAAGGTAGTTTGTTTCTTTAGTACATTCCTTGCCTTTTTCTTCATTTATATGCCCAAGCACTTACTTCAGTATCACTCTTTTCGGTATCAAAGGAGAGATACCAAATGGCCATGAAATGATTTATGTATAGGAAAAAAACTTCAGATAATTCCTTTCTTCATATAAAGAAAAATTTTTTTTCTAAATAGAATTAGGTAAATTTTATAATACCTAATAGAGCAAAGGAAAAATATATATATATATTTGTTTTGACTGTGGTTAGTTTCCCTTTGACCCTCTCAGTTTTGACTTACTCACTGCTAAATATTTAAACAGTCAAAATTCCAGGATTATAGGTATCACTTTGCTTTTTTAATCAACTGTTACCTTGTGGCTTTTTTGAATTTACCTATAAATTCAAAATTCCTTACCTGTGTGTATGTGATTGGTAGAAAATTGGTCCCCTGGGTTTTTTTTCTTTTTTCTTTTTGAGAACTTTAATGTAACCTTAATGACACAATAACTAGCATGATTCTTTTTTGTTTTGTCAGTACAGAACCGTTGCTCAGCACTTATCAGTCATGACTTCCATTTCTCTGCTTTTCTGCCTTCACCCTCCTACCTGTAGAAAAGCTGACTAATGCCATTGTGTCCATTGTGACTACCATAGCTTTTAAAAATTACCCCTCCAATAAAACAACTGCATGTTTCAGCCATCTGACTTGTTGGGGTGTAGGGAAGGAGAATATTTTTTAACTATTATATGTTTAAAATTAACTAAACAACAATATTAAGGCAGAATTCTTCACAAATGAAAATTTGCTTTTCCTATTTTGTTTTAATTGATGTATACTAATAAGGTTTATTCTGCTTTTAGGCATGCTGAGGTGATGAAGAAAATCATTGAGACTGTTGCAGAAGGAGGGGGAGAACTTGGTGTTCATATGTATCCTTACCTGTGTGTGTGTGATTGGTAGAAAATTGGTCCCCTAGGTTTTTTTTTTTTTTTTTCTTTTTGAGAATTTTAGTTTAACCTTAATGACACAATAACTATAACTTGCTTTGGCTCCTCATATCTGGAAATTCTGGTGGAAGTCTTTATTTTAAAAATGTTATGTGATGTTGTGCCGTGTTCAGTTGATTAGCACATATTCCTTTGTGCTCTAGGTAGCTCTGCCTTGTTACAGAGCCTCAGATTAATATGTACTTATAGGCAACTACTTGCCAAATACTTTTGTTTGTTGCAGAGGCAACAGTTGAGTGTGTGTGAATACAAAACCATTGCTTTTGATGGAAAAGAAACTAAGTCTTAATTTATTGAAGAAAGATGAGTAGTCTTTTAATTTAGCGGATACCACAAGTGTCTTTTCCTTAAGAATATTCCCAGAAACATGTTTTCCCATCAGGTAAAAGTAAAGTTAGGTTGTGTCAGTCTAAAGTCTTGCTGAAGCAAAGAATTAAACCTATGTAAACAGATTAATTATAAATTAAAGTACATGAAGCTTATTTTAGATATTCTTGAAATGCAGTGTTTTCATTTTTCTCCAGATAAGAGACTCTAGTTGTATGGTTCTCCTCATTTCTCTGGGGTTAACAAGAGGATCAAATTAAAGTTAATGTCTAAGTAAACTGCCGAATCCCTAAATACTTGTCCCCACAACATGGATTCATCAAAAGCAGTCAAACTCAATGATTCAGATTCCAGGTATCTTGAGTTAGTTTAGTGCTAGGTTGCAGTTGGACTTGTTTGTGCCACCCACTGTTAGATGGAGACTGAAGGATCCATGTCTGATTCACCACTATTTTGGAGCTACCTAACTTAAGCATCGTGAACAAAGTATAACCTCCAGAGGAACTTTGGACTGATTTGATATTGAAGCAAACTAAAAATTGAGGATCCAAACCCAGATTTACTCCAGGATCCTGTTATTCATAGTTTGAGCATTCAGTCTCTATGTTGGAGTCTAGATAGCAACTTGATGGCCCTCTATAGAATCGTAATAGAATCCTTGGTTTCCCTAGTAAATATTAAGTAAGCTTTTAATGTTTCCAAGAGCAATAGAACAGAAATTCAGAACTTTATTAAAGACAGTCCAGTATAGCAGATTCCTAGGCAGTATATATAGTCCCCTAGAATCAGTCCATTACAGAAGGTTTCTACTTTTTTTTTCTCTTTTGCTTGCATGTTTTTATACTCTTCATCCTATCATTTTCTAACATACACTGTAGCAATTTTATAAATGATAAAGGAATCATTTTCCACTCATTTAAACATAGACAACCTTGTTCTTATTTTTACATTAAAATAATTGGGTAAGTATGAACTCTTACTCATTAAGAACTTTCAAATTCAAATATTAAATGGGAATCAGTGATCAGGCAGTCTAATTTAAAGATACAGAAAGCCTTGTGTTGAAGAGACACAAATTGCATGAGTGAATTTCTTTCATATACTTGATTTAAGATTTTTGTCATATTTTTCTGAGAAATTATTGCTTAATAAAATGGATAATTACAATGTTGACTGAAAATTTAGAACTATATAAAATTTTTGTTTTCCTTAGCCAAAACCTTTAGGTATCTTCTAATTTTCTTGAAATTTGTACAAGCTGTCATTCCAACAATAGAATATGACTATACAAGACACTTCACAATGTAATGAAGAGAGCATAGACTCCTAATTATTGGTTCTAATTTTTAAAGAATTAACCCTTGGATGTGACCATTGACCATATTCACCAATATGTACAATTTCTCTAATAAAGGGACTTATATGTTTATGCATTAAATAAAAAGATGTTCCACTACCAGCCTTATTTGTTTAATAAAAATGAGTGTAAAGAGACTGTTTCTCTTGCTTCTTAACAAAAGGTTATAGTAGGGTTTTCCCTAAATAACTTTTTAAGTGAAGTGGTCTCATATAGAATGATGACAGTATTTTGGTTCAAATATATGAAGAAGTATTAAATGTGTAATCATGTCTGAACCATGAATAGAACAGACTGCATATTAGACTATATTCCTTTCTTTCTCTTCCTCTTTGTTCCTGTTCATTTTCACTCTTTCACTCCCTCCCCAAATTTCCTATCTACTAATACTTATAAAGTATTTGCTGTGTACCAGGAAATATGCTAAGTACTGTGACTTATATTGTTTCCTTATTACTTTATTAAGTGATCCCATCAAAATTATTTTTTAAGGGTTTGGGACTATTTCTTATATTATGATTGCCCGATAGAATAACTTGACTCATAGTATAATAAAATATTAGAACTTGTCTCACCTGAATTTATAGACCTGGGCAAAGGAGTTCAGAAAGGCTAGATGTTCTTCTACCCTGGCACATATGCTGAGAGCCAAGGAATAGAACCCAGATCTTTCAACTCCTCCTCGTTTTACCTTCTCTCTCTACCTGTACATTGCCTCTCATCCATGTTCTTTCTATTCTGCACATAATGGAGTGGCTGATTGTGCCATTAAGTGATACTTAGTTTTGTTTTTACCTTCATTATTCAAGAATAATCTCCTTCCCTTCAAAGCTCCCTTTTGTTTCAGCCTTCCTTTTCCAATTTAGTCCAATTCTTGTATTGCAAGGAAATCTCCATAATGAAGATAATGACTAGGTGGAGGTAAGGTGGTATTTAACATGGTGTAATATGCAGATATAAGCAAAGATGTCATCCTCTACTGTCTTGCTTGTCTATGTGGTCAACAAGCTACTGTCCTTTCTTAATTCAAATTGGTTTTCCATACTCATTTTATTAGAAACTTATATTTTTAATACCTTTAATCTAAATGAACATTAGATCTCATCACACTGTCAACATTTTTCTCCCATTTGGTTTTTATTTATCAAAAGTTGAGACACCCTCATTCTTTTTTTTCCTCAACTGTCAGCAGTCATATCACAGTCACCACTAGATGGCATAAATGTTTTTGTTGGTCAACAATTCAAGTTTCAGAACTTTTATCCAAATTGAATCTTTATATGGATTCCTAATACATAAAGCAAAAGTGGGTATGTTGATGGTATAAGTATTTTTTTTTTTAAGTTCAGATTTATAGCTTTCATTGAGAACAATGGGTTTGTCTTGGTGAGCAATGAAGTTTTTATAACTTAATATTGAAATTCAGATTGTGGATGACATTTTACAACCCTTAGTATCCTGTTTATGTTATATTTTAGTATTTTAAAACATCTGATTCACATAAGTAGTAGCCAATGGTAATATTTTTCTTTTTTTACCTTTTTATTTTGAAATAATTTTAGATTTACAAAAGGTACGAAAATAATACAGTGTTCCTGTATAACTTTCACCCAGCTTCCTCTAATGTTAATATCTTGTATAACCATGGTACATTTATCAAAAATAAGTTAACATTGATATAATATTTTTAACTAAACTACAGATTTTATTCACATGTCCTTAGTTTCTCCCCTAATGTCTTTTTTTTCTGTCCCAAGATTCATTCAAGGAATACTGCATTGCATTTAGTCATGTCTCATTAGTCTCCTCCAATCTGTGATCATTTGTCTTCCTATATCTTTTCATGATTTTTGAACAGTAATGGTCAGGATTCTGTAAAATGTTCCTCAGTTTGGGTTTCTCTGATGTTTTCTCATGACTTATAACAAGGTTATGAATTTGGGGGATGAATACCACAGAAACTGTGCCCTTTTGCATTATGTCAGGGGGCACTTGGTGAAAGTGGCATCTGCTGAATTTCTCTACTGTAAAGTTACTATTTGTCTCTTTCCATTGTTAGAAAGGAGTCACTAAGTATAACCTCAAGGGGAGGAAAATTAAGCTTTGCTTCCTGGAGAAAGGAATATCAAAGTATTTGTGATCATATGTTAAAATAACACAATATTTAGTAAATTTGGGGGAAGATACTTTGAGCTTGTACAAATTATCCGATTCTCAAAGTTTCATCCAATGATTTTAGCATTCACCAAAGGATCTTGATCTTGCCTGCAACAATTAGGACTGTGGCATTCTAATGGTGTGTTTATTCTTTTACCAATACCACACTATCTTAATTACTTTTATAAGCCCTGACATTGGGTGATGTGAGTCCTCCAACTTTGTTCTTTCACAGAATTGTTTTGGCTTTTCTAGTTCCTTTGCCTTTCCATAAATTTTTAGAATCAGTTTATCTGTATCTGCAAAAAAGCTTGCTGGGATTTTCATTGGAAGTGCTTTAATTCTATATATCAAATAAGGGAGAATTTATATCTTAATTATTTTCTTCAAATCTATGAACACAATACATCTCTCCCATAATTTAGACTGTCTGATTTCTTTCTTTGCTGGCACAGATAGCATTATTCCTAAATACTTCACTTTTCTCAGTCTGCACTATTTTAAATAGTGGTTTTTTTTTTTAATTTCTAATTCCAGTTGTTTATTGCTGGTATATGGGAATAGAATTGACTTTCAGGTACTGATGTTGTATCCTACAACCTTGCCAAACTCATTTTTTTGTTTTAATTAGAGAAGTTGTAGATTTATAGGAAAATCGTGTAAAAAGTACATCATTCCCATATCACCCCCTCCCCCCATTAGCACTTTGCATTTGCGGTGCCTTTGTTACAATTGATGAAAGAATATTATAATTGTACTATTAACTATAATCCATAATTTACATTAGGGTATATAGTTTTTCCAATATACTACCTTATTATTAACACCTTGCATTACTGTGGTGCATTTATTTTAGTTCATGAAAGAAATTTTTATAGTTGGACTATTAACTATAGTCTATCATTTACAAAAGGTTCACTCTGTTGTACAGTCCTATGTTTTATCTTTAGTTTTTATTCTAGTTACATATATATGACCTAAAATTTCCCCTTTTAATCACATTCATATATATAATTCAGTGCTGTTATTTACACCACAATGTGGTGCTACTATTACCACCATCTGTTTCCAAAACTTTATAATCAATCCAAATAGAAATTCTAAACAAATTAAGCATTAACTCTTTATTCCCTACCTCCAATACAGCCCCTGGTAACCTATATTCTAGATTCTAACTCTTGGCTTTGTTTATTATAATTCATATTAGTGAGGTCAGTCAATATTTGCTCTTTTGTGTCTGGCTTATTTTACTCAGCATAATTTCTTCAAGGTTCATCCGTGTTGTTGCATGAACCAGAATTTCATTCCTTTTTAATACAGAATAATACTCCATCATAAATATATACCACATTTTATCCATTCATCAATTGATTTCTTTGATCTTGGATTTCTTTGATCTTTTGGCAATTGGAAATAATGTCCCTATGAATATCTGTGTGCAAATATCTTTTCGAGTCCCTGCTTTCAATTGTTTTGGGTATATACCTAGTAGAGGAATTGCCAGGACTTATGGAAATTCTAAGCTTTCTGAGGAACTACCAAACTCTTCCACAGCAACTGCACCATTTTACATTCCCACCAGCGATAAATGAGTGTTCCTATTTCTCCACATCCTCTCCAACACTTGTAATTTTTTTTTTTTTTTAATAGCCATTCTAGTGGGTGTAAAGCAGTATCACCTTGTGGTTTTTATTTGCATTTCCCTAATTGCTAATGATGTTGAGCATCTTCATGTGCTTTTCAGCCATTTGGAGGTTCAAGTCTTTTGCCCATTTTTTATTGGGGTTTTTATTTTTATCGTTTAATTGTAGAATTTCTTTATATATTCTGGAATATATAAAACCCTTATCAGGTATGTGGTTTCCAAGTATTTTCTCATTGAGTAGGTTGTCTTTTCATATTCATGGTAAAGTCCTTTGAAGCACAAAAGTTTTTTAATTTTGATGAGGTCCCATTTATCATTTTTCTTTTGTTGCTTGTGCTTTGAGTGTAAAGTCTTAAGAAACCATTGCCTAACACAAGGTCCTAAAGACCTACATTTTTTAAAAAAGATTTATTTATTTATTTTTACTTATCTGCCCCCCCCCCCGCCTTGCCCCCAGATGGTTCTCTCACCTGTCTGCTCATTGTTTACTCACCTTCTCCAGGAGGCACCAGGAACCGAACCCAGGACCTCCCAAATGGGAGGCAAGTGTCCAACAGCCTAAGCCACATCCACTCCCCACGGTGTCTGCTGGCTTGTGCCATCTACTCACCTAGGCGTCTGCTCGCTGTGCAGGTGCGGCATCCAGCTCATTGCTGTGGTGCGGCATCTAGCTCGTTGCTGCAGTCTAGCTCGCTGATGGGTGTGAGTGTCTGCTCTTCTTCTTTAGGAGGCATTGGGACCTGAACCCAGGACCTCCCTGTGATAGGCACCCATCTGGTTGTTTCTCCCTACGTTTTCTTCTAGAAGTTTTATAGTCCTAGTCCTTATATTTAGTTCTTTGATCCATTTTGAGTTAATTTTTTGTATGTGGTGTGAGATAGGGGTCCTCCTTCATTCTTTTGCATATGGATATTCAGTTCTTCCAGCACCATTTGTTGAAGAGAGTATTCTTTCCCAATTGAGTGGATTTGGCAGACTTGTCAAAACTCATTTGGCCATTGGGAACAGATATAGCTCAAGTGGTTGAGCGCCTGCTTCCCATGTACGAGGTCCTGGTTTTGATCCCAGGTACCTCCTAAAAACAAACAAAAATAAACACATGAAAAAAACAACTCATTGGGGAGTGGATGTAGCTCAGTGGTTGAGCACCTGCTTCCCATGTACAAGGTCCTGGGTTCAATCCCCAATACCTCCTAAAAAAAGCAAACAATTGGCCATAGAAGTGAGGTTTTTATTTCTGAACTCTCAATTCAATTCCATTGGTTTATATGTCTATTCTTGTGTCAGTACCATGCTGTTTTTGCCACTATAGATTTATAATATAATATAAATTATATTAAATTATAATATTCCTAATATAATTAGGAAATGTGAATCCTCCAACTACATTCTTCTTTTTCAAGAGGGTTTTGATTTGGGGACCCTTACCCTTCCAAATAAATTTGGTAATTGGCTTTTCCATTTCTGCAAAGTAGGCTGTTGGAATTTTGATTTTGATTACATTGAGTCTGTAAATCATTTTGAGTAGAATTAACAACAATACCAATCCATGAATAAGGAATATCTTTCCATTTATTTAGGTCTTCTTTAATTTCTTTTAGCAAAGTTTTGTAGTTTTTTCATGTATAAGTCCTTAACATCTTTGGTTAAGTATATTTGTAGATATTTGATTCTTTTAGTTGCTATTTTAAATGGATTTTTTTTTCTTGATTTCCTCCTCAGACTGCTCATTACAGTAAACAGAAACACTACTGATTTTGTTTGTTGATCTTGTACCCTGCCACTTTACTGAATTCGTTTATTAGCCCTAGTAGCTTTGTTGTAGATTTTTCAGGACTTTATATGTATAGGATCATGTCATCTACAAATAGTGAAAGTTCTACTTTTTCCTTTCCAGCACAATGTTGAATATCAGGGTAATAGTGGACTTCCTGTCTTGAACCTGATCTTAGAGGGAAAGCTTTCAGTCTTTCACTACTGTGTATAATGCTGTGGGTTTTTCATACATGTCCTTTATCATGCTGAGGAAATTTCCTTCTATTCCTAGTTCTAAGTGTTTTTATCAAGAAGGTGTGCTAGATTTTGTCAAATGCCTTTTCTGCATCGAGATGATCATGTGGTTTTTTTTTTAACCTCTGTTTTGTTAATATGGTATTACATTAATTGATTTTCTTATGCTGAATCAACCATGCTTTCCAGGGATAAATCCCACTACACCATGGTGTAATTCTTTAATGTGCTGTTTATTCATTTGCAGATATGTTGTTGAGGATTTTTGCATCTGTATTCTTAAGAGAAATTGGTCTGTAATTTTCTTTTCTTGTCATATCTTTACCTGGCTTTGCTATTAGGGTGATATTGGCCTCCTAGAATGAATTAGATAATATTCCCTCCTGTTCAATTTTTTTTCTTTTAAAGTTTGAGCAGGATTGGTATTAATTCTTCTTGGAATGTTTGATAGAATTGCACTGTGAAGCCATCTGGGCTTTTCTTTGATAGGAGGTTTTTAATGACTGATTCAATCTCTTTACTTGTATTTGATCTGTTGAGGTCTTCTGATTCTTCTAGAGTCAGTGTAGGTTGTTCATGTGTTTCTAGGAATTTGTCCATTTCATCCAAGTTGTCTAATTTGTTGGCATATAGTTGTTCATAGTATTCTCTTATCCTTTTTATTTCTGTGGGTCAGTGGTAATGGCTCCCCTCTCATTTCTAGTTTTACTTATTTGCATCTTCTCTTCTTTTTTCTTTGTCAGTCTAGCTAAGTGTTTGTCAAATTTTATTGATCTTTTCACAGAAACAACTTTTGGTTTTGTTAATGCTCTCTCTATTTTTTTAAATTCTCTATTTCATTTATTACTGCTTTAATACTTGTTATTTCTCTCCTGCTTGCTTTGGGTTTAATTTGCTGTTCTTTTTCTACTTCTTCCAGGTGTACAGTTAGGTCTTTGATTTTAGTTTTTTCTTCTTTCTTAATATAAGCATTTAGGGCTATAAATATCCCTCTCAGCACTGCCTTCTCTGCATCCCATAATTTTTTTTCACTTTCTAATCAAGCATTCAACTTGCATTTATTTTCAGATCTGTGGCTGAACTAGAGGTTTTCATTCAAAGGTGACAATGAAAAAATGAGTAAGCAAAGAGTGAATCAGATTATGTTCAATACTTGGATCCACTGACCATACCAACATTTGAAAAAGGTCAAGGAGATGGTGCCTGTTTATGAAAATATTGACTCCTTAGTCCAGAAGGCAGACTGATGAAAAGCACATTTCTGGGTTTTCCTATTCCTATTTTGTCTGGTAATGGCAACCAATCCTCAGATACTTGTTTGGATTAGCAATCCAAAATGCCAATAGTTGGTGAATCTGGGTATCTATCTGGGTATCTGCATAGGAGTTAAAAAAAAATTTTTTTTTAGATGTTATCTACTCCAACATGACACCTAGTATAGGAATTCCTGCTCCAGCATACCGTGGCAAATGCTTGCCTGTCTTCTACCTCAGCTGTAAACAAAGGTAAAATGATAAACATTTCAGTCAAATTTCAGCAAGAATTTCTCTGCTTTGATTTTGCTGACTTATTTGGCATTGCCCGGATAGAAGCCAGAAATATAGACAGGATTTTGGCAGAAGAAAGAATGTGTCACAAGATGATTTTTTTTTTTTTTT
>JAQZBX010041125.1:0-22449 GCA_029593785.1 Cabassous unicinctus
CAGGGAATCAATTTCTCGAGGACTATATTAAAATTCCTTTTCTTTCAAGTGACTTAAACCCAATTAAGCAAAAAGAATATATACTTTGGATCACCATGGGAAGGGCAGGGGCATGCCAGGCCCCAAAGATTACTGGAATCAGGGACCAGAATGGAACCAGGAACATTCAAACCACACAGCTGGAGACACAGCCAGCGACTGCTCCAGATGCAGCACAACCTTGTCCTCTAAGGGGAACTGAGAACTGCTTTCTGGTTCCAAGTGCAGAAATCCCAGGGAAGTCTTCTGATTGGCCCATTTAGGTCACATGCCTACTATGTGTTCAGAGAAACACCAAACTGGTGGCGCCCTAGAAACATGACTGGAGCAGAATGGGTGTAGCTCAGTGGTTGAGCACCTGCTTCGCATGTGCGAGGTCTTGGATTCAATCCCCGGTACCTTCCGAAAACAAAAACAAAAAAGCAAAAAAAACATGATTGGAAAGATGGGGTGCCTTTCCCAGAAGAAAGGAGGATGCTGGATAAACCATCACATGCATCTCCAGGAACCAGGGAGTAGTCACAGAAACCATGGCCTGAAAGAGAGCAGTTACTGACTAAGGAGCCCTAGCTTGTTCCCAAATGTTCGGAGGGTGCATTTAATTTTGGTGACATCAACTCTGTGCACTTGGATACACAGAAAAAATAAAAAAGGAAAGAAAGAGACAAAATAGAAAAATAGCAATATAAATGGGACAATCAATTCAGCATGATGTTCTACTCACTGATTATATGTCCTGCAGTGAGAATGAGTGGTCAACATGAATTTCAAGTGGTCTCATTCTCCCATAGAACAAGTATCTTTTAGCCCTGAGTGAGAGTACTGGCTAAATATATATATATATTGCAGAACTTGACACTTGAATAAAAGCCAACTCCTTTATCTAGTGTTTAACCACAAAAGCAGGGATCACTTCCAATCCTGGAGGGACACTGACTGTGCTGGGCTTACAAAGAGAAGAGTTGCCAAGGTGGTATCTTCCTAGGAGACTTTTCAGGTGATTTTGACTACATGTGATTTTTACCATATATTCTAATTTTAGAACTAATCCCTATGTAATTTTAAAATAAGAATCATGCAGCTAATTCTTAAATCCCAAAAGGTCATCCGGAGTGAGATTGAATACCTCAGTAACCTGGGGCAGATCCTGTTCAAAGGAAAGCTTTCATCTTCAGATAACGCTGATAGTTAAAATGACGTTCCCTATATATTGAGTCTAAATCTGAATTGTATAATTTACACCCTTTGATATAATATCTGCTTCCCAGAGCCACACGGAACTCATCTAATCCCTCCTCTTGGCAGCACTTCAAGCCTTTGATGACACCAGTTATGTCCCCGCAAGTCTCTTTTTCATCTTTTCCTGCCTTATTTTCACCAACTGTGCTTGGTGGTGATGATGATGATGATAATGATAGCAGCACTAGTAATAATAGCCAATATTTTTGAGCACATATTATGTACCAGGTGTTATTCTAAACATTTTATATATATTAACTCACATAAATCTCATAACAATCCCATGAGGTAATTACTCTCCCCATTTTGCAGGTAAGGAAACTGGGGCACAGAGAGGTTAAAGATGTGACCAAGATTACACAGCTAGTAAGTAGCACAGCCTATCTTTGAACCCAGATGGTTTGGTTCCTGAGTCTCCCCTCTTTGCAGCATTGCTAGATGACACTCCGCTGAGTGAGAACGAGGCTGTCCCTGCCCCTCTTAGAATGCCATCCAGCGGACACAGTCTGACAGCTGCTGTCTGTCTGTCAGCTACATTTTCTTGCCGAGTAAACTTCCATTACCACCACCCAAGTTTGTATTAAGCAGATGCTTTACCTCCTTCTAAACACCAAAGCAAAGAGGAGTTCATCAACTCACTTTACCAATGTGATTATGCCTGTCCATGTTCCATGTGCGGAGTTAATTCAGATCAAGCCAATTAGGCCAAGCCAGCCACCAGAAGTTTTCTCCAAATGTGGGCAGCTAAAACTGGGGAAGAGAATTCTCACTGTGTGTGAGAATTCAACAACTTCTCTTAATGGCAACCAGGGTCCTCTTTTTCAGTCTTTGGATCTGGGGTAGCTTTCTGTAGCTGCTCTTAAACTCAGGAGAGTTAGTTAAATAAAATGGATTCATTAGTATTTGGTACCATTATAAGGGCCTTTTGTTGTTGTTTAATCAGTCATGATCCAATCTCTAATATTCCCTTTAAGGGTTTGATTAAAGTTTTCAATATCTTTGAAAAATACTGACCAGTGATAAATATGGTGAAAAGAAATTGATTTATAGGTATTAAGCCATAGAGTTTTAAGAGATCTGAAAGCTATTTTGTGTGTGTGTGTGTGTGTGTATGTGTGTGCACGCACACACACTGAAAGATAAATAAAAAATTTTAGGAATTAACATTTTATAATGTTATTTCCAGACTTTCTGGTACAGATGTGGCTGAGAAGAGTGGAGGGGCAAGGGCAATTGTTTTTATAAGATGAGAGAAACTTAAGCCTGTGTGTATGCCAGGGAGAAAGAGCCAGCACAAGCTGCAAGAGAGGAGCAATAACTGATGAATCAAATCCTGGGGACATGGGTGCCAGAGCACAGGTGGAACGGAACCCATTTTCACTGAGATGGTGAAGCAGGGGGCCGGAGGTGAGGGAAGGGGTGAGCCTCGGACCTTCTCAGTATCTCTTGGCGGACAAAAGATAGGCAAGGTCAGATCCGTGGAAGTGTGATTGGGACAGAAAGGAGAAAGGGGGATGAGTTAGCCAAAAGGAGGCTAAAACAGGGTGACACAGGAGAGAATTTGGAAGCAAAATGATCAGCATTCGTTGGTATGTGGAGTTGGAAGGAGAAATGGAGGCATAAATATTATCAGCTCAGGAGATTGGTATCCTTAATTAGTGAAACAAGACTTCCCTGCCCCATCCTTCAGGTACACCTGGAGAGGGAGGTGTTCGGTTTCAGTATCAACTCTTACAAGGGTTGCTTGCATAGATTTGTGGCCAGGAATCCCCGAGAACAGCTTTACTCATTTCCATTAATATTGCTGCTACAGGGAGCTGGGTTGGTGGGCAGCCCCAGAAAGCTCTGAAAAGCCTTTTTGTTTGTTTATTTAATGAAAGGCAGAAATGTCATCATCATCTGTGCCCCCCGCCCCCACCGGTATTGAATTTTCTTACATTTACCTGTTAACCATCCAGGTGTTATGGAAACCCACACAGGGTTGCCTGCTCTGAAATTTATGACAGGAGCATTGCCTACATCCCAGGAATACAAACTAATCAGGTGTATCAGTTTACGTCTATCGTCATGTTTATGAGAGTTGAGAGTGGCCTTTAATGGGGCTTTGGGGGCCAGTTGTCATATCATCTGAGGTCAGGCATGTGGTTCCTCTTTATGTGAAACATCAAGGAAAGAAGATATGATTTGTTAATCCACACTCTAAAAACATTCTCTCCGTGAACGCTTTTTCTCCCACAGAGGAGTAGATTTCCTTCTACTCTCTTTTAAAGAGAAAAAGGCAAAGCATCTATCTACTAAACTGTTGGATGCTCTGTCTTTGAAGATGTGCCCCCAAATACCTCTGAGATGATGAAGAAAGGCTAACCTGGCAGGCGGTTACAAAGCACGACAAACTCTAGAGGCAAATAAAATACTGGAATCTAAGTGCTGCATTCATGCCCATGATCTTCTCCAGTTTTTCCCATGCAGTTTTTCACGGGAGCAGTTAACTTGAAGGATGGTCACATTTTTTATGCCCATTCTGGAGACTCCAAGTAAGAGCTCCAAAGTGTTTTTGTGAGATCCTTCCTTCCCTCCCTCCTTCCTTCCTCCCTTCCTTTCCCTCCCATTCTTGCATCAAAACTTCCTTTCTTGGGGGTGGGATGAGACGCTGCACACTAACAAGCTCCCAGGTGATGCGAACGTGCCCGGTTTGTGGTCCCCACTTTGAGTAGTAAGGGTGAATATAGGTGCAACAAATATTAGACAAATGATAGAATTAGGAGAGGTCCAGGGTCTCTGGGGAACCCAAGGATCAGATTGGTGTGGGTAAGAAGGTGGTAGAAAGGGTGGGGTGAGGGTGTGTCTACTGAATATTATATATAAGTTCTGATGCCACCATGCCAGTTCTTGTCACTGGATCTGAACACCTGAACAGACCAAGAATAAAAGATGACAGACTCAGAGGATCTTCCTAAAGGTGCTCCTCTCCCATCACATCGGGAGGTACACCATATCAGGTAGCCCCCATCCGGTGATACTGGTGATGTGACTTTTAATCACTTGGAGGTGTTGTCTCCCAGATCTTGGCATTGCAAAGGCAAACACCAGAAGCACCAACAAAGGAAACGAACTATGTTCTCTGAAAAACAACTAGAAGATTTGAAGATCTTGTTCAATAAGAGCCCATACCCAAACCCTAGTCTTCAGAAAGAAATGGCCTTTAAAATGGGTATACACCCAACAGTACTGCAGATTTGGTTCAAGAACCATAGATTAAACTCAGAAAGCAAAATACAAGCATATTCAGCAAAAACAAGAAGCTCAACAACATCAATTTCCTGAGGAAGGAAACAAGAGCAGTCTTTCCAAGAGAAACATGGATACACCACACAGATTCCCTAAGGGTGCTTGTCCTGTCTTCTTAGTTTGCACAAATAATTCTGTACCCTCATTCCAACTTAGCATATGTCCCAACTTTAGAATCCCCACAGACCACTGTGTTGGTCACTAAATAGTCCATTTTGGCTGCTGCCAAGATCCTAACATATACTGCCTCTATCCCATTTTGGAATCCCAAATTCTTCCCCCAAGCTTACCTTCTAATTCTTTTGTCTCTTTATCTCTACAAAGAACTTAAACAGCATTTTAAGTTCTCTTCTATTAACTTTTCTGTAAATCTAAAATTATCCTCAAAAAGAAAGTTCATCCTCGGGCTCTGCTTTTAGGATACCCAAGCTAGGACATAGCCACTAAAAGATAATTTTTAAAAGGAGATCACATATCACATGGTATATAACCTGTTGGGAATTGAATCATGTCCCCCACAAGACTTGTTCAAGTCCTAACCCCTGGTCCTGAGGGCGTGAACTCATTTTAGAATAGGATCTTCAAAGATTCTATTAAGATGAGGCCAAATTGAATCAGGGTGGGCTTTAACCCTCTATGACTGGAGTCCTTATAAGCAAAGGAAATTTGGACATGAAAGTAGAAGCCCCAGTAGGAGACCAAAGAAGACAGATCACCATGTGACAGAGGGACACAAGCTACCACCAGAAAACTATAGACTTTTGAGAAAGCCAATACCTTGATTTCAGGCTTCTACCCTCCAGAACTGTGAGACAATCAAAGCCTTCGGTATTTCTCATAACAGTCCTGACAAACTAAAACATAGCCAGAGCCAGGTATGGAGAGAGAATTTTTTAGTCTTGATTGCATATATTAGCAAAAAATAAATGCTGAAAATCAACGATGTAAGGATATATCTCTAAAAATTAGGGTGGAGGAACAGCAATTAAATTCAAAGGAAGAAGAAAAGATGATGGAAGAAAATAAATATCAAAACGGCTATTAATTAAATTAAAAAGGGTGACCCAGCTCCCTTGTCTTGTGGGTGATGCTCTGTTCCTGCTACAACTAGGGATTTCAGGCCACCTGTCTAGCAGCCAGGTGCTGGTATACAAGGTATGCTTTCTACAAGCATATCACCTGCTTGGAAAATCCCCAAACATCAACACAGTCTGTGAAGGTCAGCAAACCTCCGAGCGATGCTCCTTAAGGACAAAGAGTCTCTGCCCTGCCTTCCCTTCTCTCCAGCTCCTAGAACTGACCTCTGCTTATGGCAGCCTGTCAGCAAAATTTGATTAAATTTTATCAAATTTCTCAGGAAATATTAATGGTAGGGAGAGACTATACACCTTGTTCGCCTCCTCTCAACACTCACCGATAACCTTCACTGTGATCCAAATTTTGTTGCCAGTTTGTGGGTCCAGAAGAAATACAGAGCTAGTTGGTATGCTCTGGGTGTGGTTTGGGAGACAAAAAGGCTTAATGGGTACAGAATGTCTATTTGGGGTGATGGAAAAGTTCTGGCAATAGACGGTAGCGATGGCAGCACAACATTGTGAATGAATTAACACCAATGAATTGTGTACATGTACTTGAAAGTGTTTAAAATAGGAAATGTTATGGTGTATATATTCTACCACAATATTTTTTAAGTGTATGCTTTCATAAGTCATCTTTATCTCTCTAGAAGGAATAACTATTTTGTCTTGTCATCATTGATTAGTTTGTTTTTTTATTTTAGAGATGTGAGTTTACAGAACTATCATGCATAAAATACAGGACTCACACATAACCCCTGAAAAACAAAACTTCCTTTCTTTGTGGTGATGAATGCACAACACTGTGATTATACTAAAAGTCATTGATTGTACATTTTGGATAGATTGTATAGCATGTGAATATATTTCAAGAAAACTACTTTTAAAATTTTCTTCTTCAAAATGGACATATTTCTCTTATATCATATTTGAAAGTATTCTGATGCATCCTTCCTACTTAACTCTGCCATTTCCTGAACCCTATCCCTGTGGTCAAGTCTCCAGAGTTGAGCAGCCTGGACTTTGGTGTCTAAAGCTCCCGACCTCCTGGTCTGCTTTGTGAGCAGAAACCAAGCTTTGGAAATTATACCCCTTTTCCTGGACCCACATGCCTTTGGATGCAAAAAAGAAATCCTATTAGGTTCCTGTACATTGCCCCTCTGTGTACCAGCCAATTTGTAATGTGTCTGCTATCCCCAAAGGCAAAGAGTAAAAGGGAAAGGGCAAGAACTTGAGAAGTGACCCTGTAAAGACATTGACCCCTTTGGACATCACCAAGTTGCACCCACAAGAAGGAAAGAAGAGAATGTGGGCGAGAGCCCTCCAGGAGGAAGTCTTGGGTACACTGCACACCATGGAGGACAATAGCCTTCCCTGACGCACTTAGAGTCTCTGGCGGGTTATTTTTAACTGCCACCTAGTAAAGTAAATGTTTGCACTTTGATAAGTGTCCTGTTCACTGGCTTGTTCTAAACTCTGGACTGGGAGTTTACCTTAAGAGCCTAGGAGTGGTATGTGTGAGAGAAACTGGGTGAGTGAAATATAATAATCATTTAGCTGCCAACCCTGATATCCATGACAGATCAAACAAGCAACTTGCATTGTGTTCCACTGCTTGCATCATCTGGTCATGGGTTGTCGGTGGAATTTGTGGAATGGATTGTTCTCTTAGAGACACCTAATATCCCTGAACAAAGGGAGCACACATTCTTAGTTTTATATAAGAGCTAATAAGGAATGTTCCATCCACCCAACCAAAAGCAGGATGCCTGGCTACCTGCCTACCTGCCTTCTCTCTCCTTCTCCTTTTCTTCCTCCACCTTATCCTTCCCCTCCTCCTCCTCTCTTTATGGAAGTAAAGAGGGATAGGGAAGGAAGGAAAAGAAAGATCCACTGTACAGAGGTCAGTAGATGAGATGTGACACCACAGGAGGGAAGGAAAATAAATATGAAATATAGGAAAGAAGGGATATCCTTTTTTTTTCATCTCATATGGAATTTAATTCTTTATTGTTTTTTTCCAGTGAAGGACCTTCTAGAAAAAGGCATTTAAATGTGAGGTAGCTGTTGTGAGGTCCTACTTTAATAACACATTGAAATTTAGGAGCTGAGAAAGTCCCTGTCACTACCAGTAACATTTCAGGGTTCTTGTTAGCTTTATGTAACAGGAACCCAACTTAAGCTGGATTAAACAATAAGAGACATTTATTTGCTCATCACTAGAACGTTCAGAAGTAGTGATTTCAGTGTTGGTTTGATTTAGTAATTCATCAGACACCTTCTCTCAGCCTTCTATGGTGCCAGTTTCAACCTATGGTAGACTCCATGTTCATCTCTAGAAAGAGGTCAATTCCTTCCCCAAACTCCTGAAGTGGACACCTGCCCTTGATGCTGGCTAGATTGCCCATAAGCAACCTCTCTGGACGGAGATGTCACATGCCGATTGTCACATGCTAACTGGCTGAGGATCGGCTTTCTTGAACAAACCCCAACGGCAGTAGGATTGCCCTGATAACACAGACACCATGGCTGCTACACAATGAAGGAAGGGTGGAATGGATATTGGGGTGACAACCACAATTACCACTACTATATCACCTAAAAAAGTCTTTCTAATTCCTGTACTGGTTGAAAACTCCTTTAAGAAGGCATCAAGCCACTCATGCTGATAAAATTTAAATGGTAATGGTGAATTAATTTACACTAACATTGAGGGAATAAATTTGTACAATCACAAAAGTCAGGTGAGCTAAGAAGTAATTTGATTTCTATTTAACTCGTCTAAATTAACTCATGAACCCCAGTTTCTACTTAGTAAGAGAAAATGGAAATCTTTCTAATTTAAGATAAATTCAACCCTGTCTAAACCTGTGAAAAAGACTGGAAGCATTAGAACCTCAATGTTCTAATCCTTAAATTATAATTGTGTTTTCCTCATCGGGTTGCTATAAGGATTAAATGTAGATCCTGCAAATTGTAAGGGATTATCGAATGACAGCCTATCTGTATAGACTTCTCAGCTAGCCATCCAGTTTAGCCAGCATTTGGAAAATATCTAAAAGATAATTTCTTCCTACTCCATTTCACAAAGAGAATCCTGAAAGCCATGAAAAAGGCAATCAAACAAAATATTCTTTTCTAAGGCCAGGTCATCCTGGATTTAAAAAGATGATCACCATTGGAAGCAATTCAGGTTCTGTCTGCCAGCTTACTCCTGAAAGCATCCTTCTTTTGCAGTAAGTAGTTGATATAGTTTGAATCCTTCAATCCTTGAGATTCTACTGAAAATAAAATAATTTCCTCAAAATTGAGAGCCACTGCAGTTCTTTTCCAATGTACAGGAAGAATCAGGGCCAGGATTATTATTTTTGCTCAAATAGCCAGTCTCGATGAGCTCTAGTTTTGTGTTGTTTTGTTTACGGACACTCTTGTAATAGCTTTTCTTCACCCTTCTATGCTTGCTATGAAAGTGCATATATTAGGTCAAAGAGGTGGCAATGTCATCTAGAAAAGGGGAAAGTGTAGTTAGTAAATTTAAATGGACACTTAAAAAAACCTAAGGGTGGTCTATTGATTTCCTGGAGAAACTCAATGGTAGATGTTATACTGGAGCCAAGAACCTTTACTCTCATCCCTCTAACAGCTGTTTCCAGCCCGTTACCTTTTGGTTGCCAAAGGGCCAGCTGCTCTAGAAGGTCAGCAGCTTGGAGGATGTGGGTGGAAGACAGTGATGATGAGACTCTGGGCACCTGTTATATATTACCTTAGAGAACACTGCTATGGGTAAGCTAAGAGTGAGCTCACAACTGGTGCAGAATGTTGAAAAGCAATACGCTCTGCAAATGTTTTGCATAAGTAAAAAAAAAAAAGTAATAAGCATATAAACCACCACCTTCTCTCCTAAACAAACTGTTTGCATATGGAAAATAATAACCAAATATTATATGTGATTAATATATTTTTAAAAGAAATTTGCACACCATCTGGGAAGCTGTCTGGCAATTGGGAAATTAAGGGAGTCTTACTTTCACTGAGTTGTTTTTTTTTCCAACTGTAAAGAACATACTCTTGTGTCTAGGGGTAAAATCTTAGAGTACAGAAATAGGAATCTGGAAACTGGGTTTCCAATCTCTGCTCTGCAACTACTTAGCTCTCTGACCCTGGGCAACACAAACAAAATCTTGGTGCATCATTCTTCCCCTGTAAAATTACAAAGTGAAATTCAGAAGCCCAGAGTTCCAATAAAGGAGATTAGGGATGGAAACACCTGGTCCAGTGCCTGCATGCAGTAGATGCACCATCAGGTTCATGACCATCCTTTCTGGGCCTGCTGATATGTGTTCAGAGCACAGAGTCCCAGGATTTTAAAGCTGGGTGGAGCCTTAGGGATTATTACATTTCTTTCCTTTGTCTTTGCATGTCTCCTCTTTGACCCATTATGCATTGATTTTAGAGACTCAGCTCTCATAAGACAACCTTATTTCCTGCATTTCCACATTATTGGGGGTAGGTAGGACCCTTATTGGAGCCCCCAAGTCCAGCTATCTGTGCTTAATATAGTCACAGAGCTTACTGTCTGTTGAGATGTCTATCTTCCCTTGACCAAGAATTTTTTGACAGACAGACTCATTTTACTTCATCCCCAGGGCTTAGCACAATGTTGGGTGCAAAGCAGATGCTCAATAAATGTTTATTGTTGTCATTGGCAACTGAAACTTAAGAAAGATGTGGCTCAGTCCAATTGAATTTTTTTAGCTTTTTATTGTGGTAACATATATATACAACTCAAAATTTCCCATTTTAGCCACTTTCAAGTATACAATTCAGTGGTATTAATTACATTCACAGTGTTGTGCAGTCATCACCACCATCCATTACCCAAGCTTTTTCTTCCCCAGATGGAAACTCTGTACTCATTGAGCAATATCATCATTCTCCCCTCTTCCTAATACGTGGGAACCTCTAATCTACTTACTATCTCTATGAATTTGCCTGTTCTAGATATTTCATATAAGTGAGATCATATAATATTTGTCTTTTTGTGTCTGAGTTATTTCACTGAACTTAATGATCTCAAGATTCATCCATGTTGTAGCAAGTATCAGAACTCCATTCCTTTTAATGGCCGAATAATATCTATTATATGTATATACCAATTTTGTTTATTCATTTATTTTTGATGAACATGGGTTGATTCCACCTTTAGGCTATTGTAAATAATGCTGCTATGAACATTGGTGTACAAGTATCTATTTGAGTTCCCGTTTTGAAGTCTTTAGGGTATATAACTAGGAATGAAATTGCTAGGTCATGAGGTATTTCTGTGTTTAACTTTTTGAGTAGCTGCCAACTGTTTTACATAGTGGCTACAGCATTTTAGATTTCCTCCAGCAATTCATGAGGGTTGTGGCAGTGATTCTGTCTCCTCCACGCACTAGCTTCTTCCTGCCATGGTTCCACCAGGCAGGCAGCCCTCCTGCCCTCAGGGTAGTAGTAGCTTCTTGCCTCATTTTTCTGGGTGGTCCTCTGTTGGCTTGTCAGCTCATCCATCAGCTCTGTAAACAATTCCCTCTATTACATTCCCTCTGTTTAAACTAATTAAAATATTTTTTATTTGCTTAGTTGGGACTCTGAGTCATTTATGCACCATTCCAGCTTTCCCACAATTTGCAAGCAATTAACCCATCAATATGTGTTGATCACTTACTCTATGCCACGAAGATACTATGCACTGATGTTGCAAAAATGTCTATGTCCCTGCTCTGGAAGGGCTTTTAGCCTGATTGGAGACAGACACGTAAGCAAAGAATTATGAGGCAGTGACACAAATACAAATAAAGGTAAGCTCACAGTGGTATGTGAACCTGGATGGAGAAATGATTAATTGAGAATGTGGGGGGAGTCAGGAAGGGAGAGCTTTAAAGAAGACCTAGTTTTGTTGTGACTAAGTGAACTTGTGGCAGAAGACCAAGCTTCAAGGGATTGTGGACTTGCAGACCTTGACGCATTATTGTGTAAGTAGTGTACAATTTTAAAACTAAAATCATGTGCTTCAATAGAGGAGGACTTTTGTTTTTTAAATGTAGCTCTTTTAGAAAGCGATGAAAAGGATGAAGAGGCTTTGTCTCTGTATTAAGGGGATGAAATCTCACTAATAGAAGTATGCAGCAATTTTCATTCAGAAATATTGGCGAGAGACCTAAGGATCACGTGGAAGAGCTCAAAATAAGAATACTCAAATAGAGTTGCAATCATCTCTTGATGTGCAAAAAAGTTTATTAGATGATAAGATTTGTCAAATTGATTCTGAAGAGGCAGTGTGTATTGATATAGCATGCTCTGAAGGAGAGAACAGCAATTCAGCAAAACAAGATTCATATAGCAACTTTCAGGCTTATCACAGTCAATTAAATATATCCCATCAGTTTAATCATTTTAATGTTCTCACTCATCAGACATTTCTGGTGACACCATATGACCTTTCATTAACTCAGCCTCAAGATAGTGAAAATGACCTTCTATCTGCTTATACTCAAAGCTTGGATAGATAAATCTCCATTAAGTTGGGAAAAAGATGATTCTCCTAGGCTGTATTCTAAAGAAAAATAATTATAGTAACTTTAAAAAAATAGGTTGTTGTGAACTTTTTCTGTTTCTAAAAATTGAATTAACAATTTATATTTCATTCTCTAAGCAAAAGGTTTCTTGTTCTTTCTCAAAATTTTTTCCTGTTATTTTAATCATGATGGTATGTAACAGTTAAAGCATCTGAAAATTGAAATAAATATATTTTTTAACATAAAAAAAGAAGAGGTAGTTTAATCTAGTGTTAAGAGTATAGGCTCTGGAAACTGCTTGGTTCAAATCCTATCTCCAACAATTGTTAGCTGTTTATCAGGAAATGAGTTGTTTTTTTTTTGTTTTGTTTTGTTTTTTACCTCATTGTGTCTCAGTTTCCTTATTAGCCAATGTGGATAATAATAGCAACTACATTATAGGATTGTGAGAAGATTAAATGACTTAATAGATATAAAGCATTTAATACAGTGTCTAGCTCATTTGAGCCCTCAAAATATTAGCTATTATGCTAATTGTTGTTTGAATAGCTGAGAGAAGTAAGGTGTTCAGCTCCTAAGATAGTACCCGGCACACTGTAGGTGCTCAACAGATATTGGTCAACATAATGAATGAATAGACTAAATAAATGAGTGTATGTGTGAACGAAATTACCAAGCAAATGATGAGGGATGGGAAGTAATAAGGACATTCAAGGCACTGGGTAAGAAATATTGTGGCTTGGAAAATCACAAATCTGATTGGTTGAGATATATGTGTCAGTCTATTATGAGTTTAATTCATGTGAGTTTTCCATTATGACCTCACCTCTGACTGCACTGACCAAATCACACTTCAGGCCCACAAGGCTGGACTGTCTCCTTTCACTTTCTAATGGTTCTTCTTTTCAAAGTCAATATAAAGATTTCAAGGAAGGCAGTCCTGGATGGGATGCTATGGTAAGAATAGGATTGCTAGATTTAGCAAATAAAAATACAAGAACAACACAATATTCAGGACATACTTATACTAAAACATCATTTGTTGCTTATTAGGAAATCCTGTGTTTTATCTGATTACCCTAGGTGAGGGACTCATGACAGCTGAGTGGGTGATGATGAGGAGAATATGTGGTCTGGGTCTGCAGGAGGAGTGGTGGCAGCCAAAAAGGGGCTGAGGGAAGGCAGATGGGTACCAGCCTGGTTGTATGGAGCAGTTAGGCTGCTGTGCTTCTCAGCTCTAGCCCAATGGTAGCTTTAAAAACCGAAGTTTTGGTAATGGATGGTGGTGATGATAGCACAACATTGTCAACATATTTAAGAGCACTGAATTATATATTTGAATGTGGTTAAAAGGGGGAAATTTTGGTTGTATGTATGTTACTAGAATAATTTTTTTAAATCCATAGAACTGCATAACACAAACAGTAAATCCTAAGTTAAAACATGGACTAAAGTTAATACTACAATTATAAAAATGTGCTGAGAAGCAGATGTGGCTCAAGCAGTTGGGAGCCCGCCTACCACATAGGAGGTCCCGGGTTTGGTTCCTGGTGCCTCCTAACAAAGACAAGCAAGACAGCAAGCTGACCAAAGGGCTGGCATGGTGAGCTGATGCAACAAGATGACACATTGAGGAAACACAATGAGAGACACAAGTGGGAGCAGAAGTGGCTCAAGCCATTGGGTGCCTCCCTCCCACATGGGAGGTCCCAGGTTTGGTTCCCAGTGCCTCCTGAAAAGAAGAGGAGCACATACCAAACAGAGAGCAGACAGCAAGTGCAAAACAATGAAGTGGGGGAGAAATAAATAAATAAAATAAATCTTTTTAAAAAGAAGGGGCTTTCATAAATTGTAACAAATGTACCATACCAAGGCAAGGTATTAATAATAGGGTGGTAAATGTAAATCCTGTATTTTATGTATGATAGTTCTGTAAACCCACAACTTCTCTAATTAAAATAACAACAATAACAACAACAACAACAAAAAACTCTGCCCAAACTCTACTCCAAATCAAAATTTCTGGAGGTGTGGCTTAAGCATCAGAATTTATAAAAGACCCCCAGGACAGAGAACCATTGCAATTAGAGAAATGAAACAGAGTTGTTCAGGAAAACCAGCTGCTGCCCAGTCAGGGCCCTATGAGAGAGTCATTTCTTCATTGAAAAGGTTTATAGACCCAGAAACTTTGACCTACATGTCAAAATATTCACACATAATGATCGACATAACTGTTAGGTGGACAGGGCACTTGAATCAACTGCCCAGCTTTTCTCTCTCAAAATGGGAATCAATTGAATCCTTAAAAGCACAAGGAATCAGAGCAAGGAGAATTAGAGGATCATAAGGATAAAACAACGTCTTCTCTCATGTTGCATGTAACTCTTCCATAGGATTTCAGCCAGAGAGACTAGCTATTCAGATCTACTGGTTATGATAACCCTACGCAGACCATGGGGAAAACCCACTAACATATTCTTCCTCCTTGGATGCCTCTTTTTTAACCTCTATACTGACAACCCCCTCTGTTTCCCAAGCAACCATCACGTCACAGATAATCAGGCCAGAGCATTAGCTATGCAGATATAATCACACTCTCCTGGGATTGCAACCTGGTCACCTTTATTAGAATCAAGTGTTACTGGAACTTTTCAGCAACCCCCATGCAGATTATTTTACAAGATGGTAGCTTTATCAAATGGATGATCTCATTCACCACACAATAACTACTTCATTTCAGTCTCAGAATAGCTTTCAAGTAGTTATGAGGGTACTTTTCTGAAGTTCCCGAGTTCTACTCCTCCCCCACTGCCATACCTGAAATAACAACTGATAATTACTTAATGTTAACAATGTACTGGCTCAACACATATTTTGTATACCATCCCATTTCCATGCTGATGTAAAGTCAGGTCTTATATTCTAAATATCTGGTGGATTGTATGAAAGAGGGGAGCAAAGGAAAACTAAAATGTAGGGGTTACTGGGGATTGAACACAGGACCTTGTATGTGCAAAGCAGGTGCTCAACCACTGAGCTACACCTGCTACAAACTGATTTTTAAGGCTCAGCCTTCAGGGCAGGTGGGTGCAGGTTCAGCATCTGCCCTGTTAAGAGAAGGGAAGGCCCCTCTCAGGAGTTGGCTGTGAGCCTCAAGGGGATTCTGCCCTCCCAGCTCTGCCCAGAGCTTCTGCAGGTATTTTTTGGTTTCTTTTGCTTTGACTTCACCCTTTCATCTAGCCCAGTCCCGCAGAGCCACCTGGAGGACACAGCTCCTGGCTTGTCTTGGCTCAGCCTTTCTTTCTCCCCATACCTCAATGTTCAAGACCTGCCTTGGTGTCTGGTCTTGGTTTGCATGTCTCTGGTTTTTGAACTAACTGCTCTTATGGGACTTGGGCCTCTCTTTAGTGGTGATAGTTGTGATTAGCAGTGAAGGTAGCAAGTCTTTCATTTGAAGATCCCACCTGCTCATGACACGAGCTCTATTTGGTTTTTATAGATAAAGATGACCCACAACCCAGGTGTTTGTGGGTGGTTGGGTTTGGAGCTTGGGTTGTGTGATTTTATTAAGGCCTTGGTGTCACACAAGGAAAAACTCGGCAAGAAAGGCTCCCAGGTAGAAATTTCATTTATTTATAGCATTTGGAAGGTAAGTTAAGTACAATGCAAAATAGGCTAATTAAAAATAAAATCAGAAGAGAGTTAATAATAGCCTTCATTTATTGAGCACTCAAGGATGGCTCTTCAAATGATATGCTTTAATTTTTACAGTAACTTAAAAAAGTAAAGGAGATATTATTATCCCAGTTTTACAGTTGAAGGAAATGAAGCTCTGAGATTAAGTAATTATATGAAAATCATAGATGAGGCAGATTCAGGCTGGGACCTAAATCACTTTAAATGAAAATCATCTATAAAAGTGATCAGCAAATTTCTTTTGTTGTTGTTGTTGTCATGGTTAGTGGAACCCTTTTTTTTATCAACCCAAATCTTTGAACACAGAATACAAACATGTTAAAAAAATAAATTAAAAAAAAAAACTTGGGTGTTTTGAAAGACAGGTTGAAAGCCACTGTTCCAAAGCAAATGGAGGTATTAGATGTAGACTCCTGAAATAAGACCACTACCACATATGGGCTTTTAATATAGCTCATTACACTACTGATAATTGCCCAAAACCCAAGCTGGGAGTTTTTCTGTGGGGTCTAGTGCCAACCTCAGGCAAAATTGTAAGAGTGTGGGTTTTTTTTGTGGCAAATCTATTCTAGTATGAATGAATTTGTCACAGGTATAAATTATTGGAAAAGCTTACTTTTTATCACCGGAATTTTATCACATGTCTTCCTTCTTCTGCCATGGCATGCTTCCTAGCCTACTAGTCCAAACATTAAAAAATTAAAAATATTTTACATTTATTGAGATTTATAGAGTGCTAGGTTCTCTTTCAAGTGTTCTTATCATCAAAAATCTGTATAAGTGCTATATTATCCTCATTTTACTGATAAGGGAAACTGAGGCAAATAAAGATTAAATAATTTCCCCAAATTCACACAGAAGTTTGTGTCCTTCACTCATACATATAATCAGGAAGGCCAGATGTTAATGTATCCAGACGATACCACAATGATTAGGGAACCAATAGTCTCACCAGGCCTGAAGGCCAGCTTCCCAAACTGTTGGACTTTTTCTACTTGAAAGACTTGAACATTCCAAAGGGCCCCACAAGATTAAAACTACTTTCCCCTTGACTATTGGCATTTATTCAGGAAACAAAGTCTTAATCAAACAAGTTAAAAGAATGACTCTCAATGTAAGGAATTTCAAGCAACAAAGAAACCAGGGGACAAGGGCTGTTTGGTCAGAAAGGCCTTGCAAACTGATCATGCAGCAGCTCCCTACTCGCCTTAACTGTAATAATGTGTGAGCCTACTCTGTCCAGCCCCCTCCCTCTCTCTGCCTGCAGCCCGCCAAATAGTCTATGTCACACTGCCTCATCTACAGGTATTCATAGTTCTACAAGGAGAAATTGGCTCTTAACATGACATGTTCCACGTCCTTGTTTTTTTGTTTTTTGTTTTTTTAGGAGGTACTGGGGATTGAACCCAGGACCTCGTACTTAGGGAGCAGGCATGGCTCACTTTTATGATAATTAAAGAGCCCTTACAGGAAATGACCTACAAGCTTCCTGGGTCCAATTCAACTCTCCTTCCCGCCAAGGTTCTCAGCAGTTACTCTCTGGTCTGAATCTCCATAGCACTTCCAATTTCTAATCCATGTTTGACACGGGATAGGCTGTCTTCTTTCATTTTCAACTAGTCTCTTAAAAAAATAGAGTCTGTTAAATGAACATTTTTGTGTCTTCTGTGTGTCCCCCCACCCCCATAGTAGGTGCTCAGTACGTTGTTGCTGTTGTTGTTTTGGTTAGCACATTGGTTTTTTATCATGGTACTGATGAAGAAAATAATTAACATTGTCATGGCGGGGGGGGGAATGTTGCTTAGTGGGCTTTGGGATTAAACTGAGTCTGAATCTAATTCTTTCCCCATATTTGGTATTGGATTTTGGGGAAATGACTTATCTTCTATGGACTTCACACTCCTCCTTTATAAAATGGGAACAGTACTAACTGACTTCTCAGGATTGTTATTTGGATAAATTTGTTAAGTTTCAACAAATTAGTACCTGGAAAACACTGCCAAGTGGAATTATGGTTATACTGAAGTGATTAATAAGATTTAGGGGGACTGCTCTGTAATATTCTTACCACCATCCGGTTCCCAAACTTTAGGTATAGGAAGAAGAAACCAGATCTGGCAAGACATTTTAAATTAGCTATTTTATCAAGCTGACTTAATGTTTATGGCAATAGTGCTGAGGACACTAGAAACCATCTCCTCACTGATGGTTTATGGCCATTTAATGAATAACTATCATCATATAATAAGGGGGAAGAGGGTTGACTAGAAGGCATGCCACAATCAATACCATATGAATAACTTGGTTATCAAGTGCTCCCTTGTACCCATCTCCCTCCCTACAGCACAGAGATTTTGAGTGGTTGAAGCTAGTTTGGGCAAGGATTCCAGATAGGGAAAAGCAAATATATATATCAGGAGGTCAGGACAGAAGTATAGGCCAGAGGGGAAGGATGAAATGCAGAGCTGATAATGGAAAGATAATGGGGGTGGGGGTGGGCTAAAGTACCTTAATAACAGAGAAAGCCAGATACCCCAAACTTTCTTAGGCATCTGAGTGCAGCCAAGTCATAAAACTCATCTTTAAAGAAGGTCTATGGAGCAGAGATTTCAAAATATTTGGGCCTCCCAGCATGGAATTTGGGGAAGTGGAACTACTGAGTGAAGCATTAACAATTTATTTTCCTTTCATTTTTTTCACTGGCAAGACCTTCTCTTTATGCCTCTTTAGTAGCAACTGGAAGAAGTAAATTTGCTGAAAAGCTTCTGTGTACAGTAGGCCACTTTGATGGAATTTTTATTATGCAAAAATGATACCAGATGAAAGATTGCCAGGAATCCCTGGAATCTAATTAACCCTTCAGCTTAGCACACAGAGTCTTGTTTTAGGGTAGAATGAAGATGAAGAACATAAAAATAAGCTGTATTGATTTCTTAACTTTTGCAAATATTTGAATTTTGTAATAGGCATCCATTCCCAGCTTGTCTCAACTAAGAGATCTGGAAATCTGTGCTGTAGTGGACCAAGGAGAGATTTTGAGGTTAGATTCTTGACTGGATGTGTAGCTCCACCACTTCTTAGAGATTTGTCAGAGATTATGAATTATTCACTCTGTAGCTTTGTTATTGCATCTGTAAAATAGATATAATCATCCGCATCCCACAGGTTGTGAGAATGAAACCAAATAATTTAATACAGCTAACAGTACCTAGCCTTAGGAGACCCTCAAAGTTTAAATGTCCTTATTCTTTCCCTTTCTTCTCTCTTATTCCAACTCTCCCCTCAAACCTGCCCCAGGAATGTTCTGTGACTATTTTGTGTATCTGATCAGGAAAAGCCTTTGGTAGATTTATGAAGTGGGCAGGAGACCTGAGGGAGGAGAGGGAACAAGCCATGTGGCTACCTGGCAGAAGATGGTCCAAGAAAAAGGACCAGCAAGTGGAAAGACCATGCAGGGAAAGTTTATTTGGACGTTTAGGGAATATCAGGAAAGCCAGGGGACTAAAGTAGAGTAACCCTGAGGGAGAGTGGCAGAAGAAGAGGCCAAAGAGGTATGGAGGGCAGATTGTGTATGGCCTTGAAGGCCATTAGAAGAACTCGAGCTTTTACTCTAAGTGGGTTTGAAAGCCATTAGAGGGTTCTAAACTGAGGAGTCACATGTTTTGATTTAGTTTCTAAAGGACCACCCTGGCTGCTGTTTTGAAAATATGTTATAAAGCAGAGATGAGGAGTGAAGGGCACATGGGCAGAAGCATGAATTCCAGTTAGGATCCCACAAAATAATCCAAGCAGGATATGGTGTGGATCAGAGCAGGTCAAAAGCAGTGGAGGTGATAAGTAGTCATATTTTAAATATATTTTGAAGGTAGAGCAATTTAGGCTTCACAGATGGAGTCGCTGTGTAGTGTGAGAGAGACATCTTCAAAGTTTTTGGTCTGAGAAATTGGAAAGCTAGTGACGCTAATAAAGGAACAGTTTGGGAGGAACACCAGGAGTTTAATTTTAACCTTTAAGATGCCAAATAGAAGATATGAGTTGAATATATGAGCCTGGAGTTCAGGTGGAAAGTTCAGAGGTGCAGGCTACAGACATAAATTCGGGCGTCAATGACATCTAGGTGATATTAGATCCACTGGAGAGTGAGTGTAAACAAAGAAAAGAAGAGATCCCAAACTGAGCCTTGAGGTGTTCCCTGGTTTATGGCCAGGGAAATGAAGAAAAACCAGCAAAGGATATTGAGAAGGAGCAGTCTCTGAGGTTATAAGAAAACTAGCACAGCATGGCATCATCCTGGAATCCAAGGAAAGAAGAAGGTTCTGGGAATCACTTGTGTCAGAAAGTTGATAAATCATGTCATATGAAGGATGAGTATTGACATTGGATTTAGCAATGTATAGGTCATTGGTAACCTTGACAAGAATACTTTCTGTGAAGTAATGGAAACAAAAGCCTAATTGGAATGGGTTCAAGAGAAAGTATGAGGGAAGCGGGTGTGGCTCAATCGATAGAGCTCCCATTTACCATATGGGAGGCCCCGGGTTCGCCTCCTGGGGCCTCCTTGTGAGAGCAGGCTGGCCTGCGCGGCGCGGTGGGCTGATGCAGCAGGACCTCACAGCAAGGGGGAGATAAGCAGACATGGAAAAAACACACGGCGAATGGACACAGCAGACACAAGCAGCAAGGGGGTTATAAATAAATAAATAAATAAATCTTTTAAAAAAAAAAAGTATGAAAGGAAAATTGTCAATATAGACAATTTTTGAGACGCTTTGTTAAAAGGAGAGGAGAGGCATGGGGATGTAGCTGAGTGAGAATACAGGATTGGTGAGGTTTATTGTTTTTTTTATGATGGGAGAAATAATAGAATGTTTTCATGCAATGAGAATGATCTAATAGAGTGGGAAAACTTGATAATGTCTGGGAGGGGATAATTGCTGGAGCAGTGTCCTTGAGTATGTGATAAAGGGTTAGGATCTAGTGCACAAATGGAGGGGACAGCTATAGGGAGGAACTCAGATGGTTCATCCCTAGTTACAGAGAAGGTGACAAAGTATATGTGGTGGAGAGGTTGAAATCATTGTGGGAGCTTGAGAAAGTTGTCTTCAGAGTGCATCTTTTTTCTCAGTGGAATAGGAAGCAAAGTCACCGTGACGTTGGTAATGGAAGTGTTGGCGGTTTCAGGAGAGAGACCAAGACATGAAATTGACCAGGAGAGTGGAAGAATGAATGGATTAGGGATTGCCAAGTGAATGGATTTAGAATCAAGTAACATTAAGGGATCTCTTGAGGTTGAAGTTCATAAATTTTTAAACTGAGACTAGCCACATTCATATGGACAGATAAAAATGTAGAATAGGGAGGGGGCATAGCTCAGTGGTTGAGCACCTGCCTCCCATGTATGAGGTCTCAGGTTTGATCCCCAGTACCTCCTAAAAAAATGTGGAATAAGTGGAGGGCTCAATTTAACCAAGAGTGGAGTCCTTCCAATTGAGTACGAGGAAGGGAGAGAACAGGAATCCTGAGGGTTTATTCAAATGACTGATCATAACGATGGTCCCTGGAAGCTAAGATGGGTAAGGAGGGAAGTGAGCACACGAAGTGGATGAGGAGCTGTGAAGAGCAGGTCTTTATGGAATCAAAATATTGTTGGAGTCATATGACCCAGCAATTCTACTACCAGTTATATACCCAAGAAAATTGAAAACATATGTCTATAAACATTATTCAGAAAAGCCCAAAGGTGGAAACAACCCAAATGTCCATCAACTGATGAACTGATCAAAAACTTGTGATATATCCATATAATGGAATACTATTCAACCATGAAAAGGAATGAAGTCTAATATACGCTACAAAAAGGATGAATCTTGAAAACATTATGCTCAGTGAAAGAAGTCAGAAACAAAAGGTCACATATTGCATGATCAGACCCTAGAAGTGAGTGGCCAAGATGGCAAGGAGGAAGTCAAGGAAACCAGAAGCCTGAGTACTGGAGGATCATCTATGAAAATTTGGGCATCACGAAGACTGCTGGCAGAAGCAATGTTGGCAAGAGGTCAGACAGTGAGCCAGAGGGTAAAAATCTTCAGGAAAGAGGAGAAGTGACCTGAGCATTTGCAGATGACTACAACAAGGAAACATAGCAGGTGGTGCAATCTGATAGCAGGAAGTTCAAATCTGGGGTAGTGGTTAGAGAAAATGTTCTGGAACTTGAGTATTTGTAAAGGATTGAAAAAGATCCTTTACTATTTAGTATCTCCTATACTTTTCATTCATTCATTCATTTCATTCATTCATGCATGCATATAGCACATCTTTACTCTCTTTCTCTATTACCTACTCATTTGGCTACCTCTGGGATACAGCTAAGCATACTAGAGCCAGCTATGGGGATAGCCTGAGTGTCCCATCTGCTTTACCATCATCTCCTTTCAATGTGTTTCCACAGAACACATTGCATGTGGAGGGCTATGTTGATCAATATTTAACCTTTCTTTGATCACTGTCATCATATTGGCCTTCAGTGTTTTTTATTACACTAATACAGGATATGG
>JAQZBX010041126.1:0-22402 GCA_029593785.1 Cabassous unicinctus
CCCCGTTTTTGCTGTTTTTGTGTCCATTCGCTGGGCGACTCTGTGTCTGTTTCCTGCCTTCTCTTCTCATCCTTCTCCTGTCCTCATACTCACTGGGATTCGATCCTTGGAACCTCCGATGTGGGAGAGAGGCGTTCCTCAGAATATTCTTGGATATTCCCTTTGAAATTCATAGATATTTATGACATTATCAAAAATGGGATTTTGATTGATATTGAGTTTAATTTTAGGTATTAATTGACATTTCTAAAAAATTGAGACATCCTCTCTTTATCCACAGTGTGTCTCTATATTTATTCAGGTGTATCTTGTATCCTTCAGAAAATTTCTTCTGGTCTTCATTTTAATAGGTCTTGACTAGTAATTGTTAATCTATTACAAGATGTTTTGATAGACATATAATTTAAAATTCCCACTTTTCAATCATTTTCCATTTATCTTCTCATTCAGTTGTGCAGCACTTCCAAAGGAATTCATATAACACAGACCTAACTCTGTCTGCTTGGTATCCTCATTTTTTAAGGCTTTCTAAGGATTTAATCTTAAATTTTCAGAGTCTGAAGTGTGAACCTAGGGCATCTAACATATCCTTCTAATCCCCTGGATTACTACGCTATAGAGTTCACCTTTTCTACAAATTCATTCTGAAAAGTTGCAACAGAGATTATCACCAATGACATCTCTTTTGGTCTCTGTTGTCAACCACAGATATAACAGCTCTGTGGTTATGTATCCCATCTCCTAGTAGTAATTACTACATTATGCTTTGAAACAAATCCTTTACACCTTGCTAATAAAGACTTATCAGGGGAAATGAGCAACTTTCTTTATTAAAACATAAGGACTGAAGATGAAAAAACTGTAATCAGATTCCAAACAAATTTTTATGAGTGAAAGCTCAATGTAATGTAGAATGGTTGGGAAAATTATCAGCAATTACAGAGATAAGAAGTCATCTCATTAAGCATAGAATGAAGTTGAATCAACATAGGAAAGTTGGGTCAGTGCAGAGAAGACCATGGCTAATTTTCTAGAAGATGAGGATTTCTAGAACCTTATTTTTCCTTTAGCTATGACTTTCTTCCCATTAGATGTATACTTGACTGTATTTTTGGTCATTGGACTGAGAGGTCCATTGAAAACAGTATATTTTTGCCACAGGCATATTTTAATAACAAGGAATTGTAGGAAAAGAATGGCTCTACACATTTGAAAATGTGCATGGCTGTCTTTATGATGAATTGCCTTTTAAAATGAAAGATACCTACAGTTCTGGAGAGGTGTCCAGAACTAAACTAGTCTAAGTAGAAATAAATCTTTTATTTTACAATGCTTGGTTTTCTGAAAATGTGCCAAACTATTAATATATCATTAAATCTTTAGGAAAGGTTTTTGAAAAAGAATGAGATAAATTTTGAAAAATAATGAGATAAATCCATTCTCTAATTATATCTACTCAAAGTACCAACACTTGATCTTTGTGAACATTAAGATTTCTATATTTTGAGAGTGTGATATCTGATAAATTGTAGAGTAGGCAGCTCTGAGTACCTGTCCTTCCATGCAAACATGAAAAAATAAGCAAAATCTGTCAGAACCAACTTTTTCAGAATTCTGGAAAACAGGAAAAGGTTTATAGCAATCAACCAAATGTTGAATAAATAAAAATGTAAAACTGTAGGAAAGCTTTGAGGTGTTTTTACTTCTTCTTGTTCCAACCTTTCTCAGACTTGCATTGAATATGGCAGCTCACATTCTCTGTGTGGGATCCTGGTCCTTGGTTCTAGAAGGAGAATAGCAAACCTTATTCTCAAATTTTTGTGGGTTTGTCTGATCTAACCTGTCTGTGGGATACCAGAAAGAATCATGCACAGTACTCATCACTGTTTCACCAAACTCAGAACCCATTCAGGGCAGAAAAGTGGTGGGCATTGCTTGAAAACATTGGAAGGCCACAAAACAAAACAAATACACACTAAAGCTGCCTGAGGCAAAAGATTATGGTTGAGACATACAATAAATGCCTAAAATCTGGAAGGAAAAGCTGGGGAGGGAATTTCTTTGGGCAATTAGGTCATTTAAAAGTTCTTGTATATAACGGGGCTTTTAAAAGCCATGAACACACTCAGGATAGGATGCATGCTCAGAAATGACCCAAGAAAACCCTAAGCTTTCATCACTGGCTGAATTCTAGATTCAGTTCAAGTAGAAAATGAAGGCTGAGGCAGAGTTGTAAACATCTTGGCTAAATATTAAAGGCATGCCCAAGCACAGAGCCAATCAACAAAGATTGCAAGAGGGCTTTTAAATTATGTTCTGACATTCAAGGAAATCTCTGTCAAAACAATGGCTGAACACAAGAAAAAGAAACGGACACTTCCATGACCACTTATGACAAGGAACACAGTCTTTGCAAAAATATTTTCAAAAAGTTACTAACCAAATGGACAACTACAGTCTTCAATAATTGGGAACAGCAAACTCTGGGGAAGGGTGAGAATCTGATTCTCAGAGTTACCACATCATAATATTTGAATGTCCAGTTTCAACAACATCAACAAAAACCAAAAAAACACACAAAGAAACAGTAAAGGATGGTGCATTTAAAGGGAACAAAAAAGGATTGGAACACTTTTGGGGGAAGCCCAGCCATTGGACTAACTAAACAAAATTTTAAATCAACTGTCTTAAATATGCTCAAAGATCTAAAGGAAACCATGGACAAAGAATTTAAGGAAACCAGGAAGCAGTGTATGAACAGAATAAGAATATCAATAAAGAGCTAGAAATTATTAGAAGGAAACAAATAGAAATTCATGAGCAGAAAAGTATAATAACCAAATTAAAAAAACTCACTAGAGGAGCTCAAGAGTAGATTTGAGCAGGCAGAAAAAAGAACCAGCAAATTTAAAAATAGGACAATTAAAATTACCCAGTCTGGGATACATGACATTATGCATTTGTCAAAGCATATAAAACTGTACAGCACAAAGTATAAACCATAATGTAAGCTATAGACTGGTTAGTAGCAATGCTTCAACATTGCTTCATCAATTGTAACAAATATACAGCACCAATGTAAGATGTTAATAGGAAAAACTATGTATATGTATCGCGGGGGGGGTGGTTACATGGGAACTCCCTATACTTTTGCCGTAATTTTTCTGTAAATCTAAAACTTATTTAAAAGTAAAATTTATTATTATTAAAAAATTTATCCAGTCTGAAGAGCAAAAAGAAAAAAGAATTAAGAAAACAGAGCCTAAGGGATCTGTGGGACACCCTCAAGCAGACCAACATATGAATTATGGGAGTCCCAGAAGAAGAAGAGAACAAGAAAAGGGCAGGAAATATATTTGAGGAAATAATGGCTGAAAACATCCAAAATTTGACAAAAGACATGAATATACACATACAGAAACTCAATGAACTCAAAACAGGATAAAAGAAAAAAAGATGCACACCAAGATGCATTATAATCAAACTATCAAATATTGAAGATACGGAATCATGAAAGCAGTAAGAAAGAAGCAAATGGTTATGTCTAGGAATCCTCAATGACAGTAACAGGCAATTTCTTGTTAGAAACTATGGAGGCAGGAGGCAGTGGGATGGCATATTTAAAATGCTGAAGGAAATGAAAAAACAAACAAACCTGTCAACCAGGCTATACCTGGTAAACTATCCTTCAAAAATGAAGAATTTAAGACACTAACAGGTAAACTAAAGCTGAGGAATTTCGTTACTAGTAGATCTTCTCTACAAGAAATGCTATGTTTAATTGAAAGGACACAAGACAGTATCTTGAAGCTGTACCAAGAAATAAAGATCTCCAATAAAGGTAATCATAGAGGTACATATAAAAGCCAGTATTGTTGTATTTTTTATTGCAGCTCCATATTTTCTTTACTACATGATTTAAAAGACAAATGAATAAAATAATTATAAATCTATGTATTGGGCACACAATGGATAATGATGTAATTTGTGACAACAGTGTAAAGGACAGGTAGCTGATTAGGAGTAGAGTTTTTGTATGCTATTGAAGCTACATTGGTATTAAATCAAACTAGATTGTTATAAATTTAGGAAGCTAATTATAACCTCTATTATGACCACTTAGAAAATATCTAAAAATATATATGCAAAAGAAAATGAGATGGAAATCAAAATGAGCCACTAAAATTAATTAAACACAAAAGAAAGCAGTGATGGAAGAAATGAGAAACAAAAAATTACCAGACAATGAAATAGATAGAAAAATGGCAGGAGTAAGTAATTACTCCTTATTAGTAATTATTTTAAATATAAATGACTAAACTCTCCAATGAAAAGGCAGAGATTGATAGAATGGTTAAGAAACATGACCTAACTATACACTGTCTACTTTTGATCCAAAGACACAAATAGGTTAAAAGTAAAAGGATGGAAAAGGTATTCTATATGAACAGTAACCACAAGAGAGCTAGATGGCTATACTTATATCTTACAAGATATATTTTAAGTAAAAAATCATTATGAGACAAAGAAGGACATTAAATATTGATAAATGAGTCAATTCATCAAGGAAATGTAGCAATTATAAACATATATGCACTAAGCAATGAAGCCCCAAATATAAGAAGCAAACATTGACAGATTTGAAGAAAGAAATAGACAGTTTTACAATAATATTTGGAAAATTCAACACTTATTTTCAATAATGGATAGGACATCTAGACAGAAGGTTAGTAAGGAAATAGAGAATGTGAGCATTACATACCAACTAGACCTAACAAAAATATATGGAACATTCCACCCCAAAACAACAGAATATAAATTTTTCTTAAGACAATATGGGAAATTCTCATAGTGAGTATATAAAATGGTTAGCTGCCATGGAAACCATTTGGCATGTCCTCAAAGGTTAAACATAGAATTATCATATGACCCTGTGATTCTACTCCTAGGTATATACCCCCAAAAATTGAAAACAGGTACTCAAACAAGTACATCTACACACATGTGCATAGCAGCATTATTCACAATAGAAAAAGGTAAACAGCCTAAATGCCCTCCAATGGATGAATAGATAAACAAATTATGGTATGTGTGTACGATGGAATACTATTCAGCCATAAAAAAGAATGAAATTCTGATACCTGCCACAATATTGAATGAACCTTGAAAATATTATGGTAACTGAAAGATGCTAGATGCAAAAGATCACATATTATATGAATATATTTTTATTAATTATCCATAGAGATAAGTTTCAGATTGAGAGGAGCCAAAATAGGGAGAAACTACTTAATGGGAGTTTTACTTTGGAGTGATGAAATGTTTTCGAATTAGATAGAGGTGGTGATTGCACAACATTTTTAATGTACTAAATGCCACTGAATTTTTCACTTTAAAATGTGAATTTCATCTCAATAATTTTTTTAAAAGATAGCTATATATTAATGAATATATAAATTTTGCATTTTTTATAATCTCTCACTGATATGATAGACAATATAGCCTTGTGGCAGGAGAATCTTTACTGACCAATCACAAACTTACTCATTCTCCTCAGTGTAACTGTCTCTGTGCTGGTTATTAGCCAATTGTCTCCCAGCTCTAACTCATTCTTCTATATTTTGCTCATGGTTGCTTATGTTGGGATTCTGCAAATTACATTTTTGTAAACTCTCTTGCCTGTTGGCTTCCATTTAGGTACTACCAGTGGAAAGCACTTGTAGGAGATTGGAAGGAAGGATGGGAGAGAAGGGGCATCCCTTCTGCTTCTAGCTCCTGTCAGTATCTCCTAGCAGCAGCAGCCATGCCATGCTTCCAGTTGGCAGCCTCCTTTAGCACTCTGAGTATCAGCTTCACTGTGCGCCCCCCCCCTAGAAGTAGCAGCACCAACCATGCCATGCTCCCAGCTGGCAGCTTCCTTTAGCACTCTATCAGCCTCACTGTGCCCCCTCAGAAGTAGCAGCAGCATCCATGCCATGCTTCTGAGCAACCATGGTACATACCACCTGTGCCTTGCTCCCACATCCACTTGGCATATCCCGTAGATCAGTTAATTAACTGCCAGGATATGTCCCCTCCTCAGAGGTTCTAGCAGCAGATCTCCAGGGATTCTTCTCTGAATTCTTAGTTCCTATTAACACTACATTTTTTCTACTACAGGTCTAAGTATAGAAGCTACTCCATTCAATTATTCACGTGAGTTTTCACAGCATCCTTCTTTGCCCTTTTAAACTTCCACACCCATGTAACAAATTCCTTATAGTAAACCCCTTATGTTTGCAATAACTAGCATTTCTTCTGTTTTCCTGACTTAACACTGACTATTATAGATTCTCACATGCCAGAAGGTGATACTAAATAGTGAGCATGGGTAAGCCCTTTAGATTTCTTCCAAAATATGGAGAGGGACAGACTGCTCAGCATAAGAAAAGGTGAGTGATGAGGGTGGTGCTTTCGTAGGGATTCAGGATCAAGAGCAAAGAGTTAGGGAAATCTAAAAGCTGTAATGCAGGGGTTGGTGGAAGGAGTACAAAGCTGGCAGTCTACAAGAAAGACTTGGAAATAAATAGCTAAAGGTGGTATTTATAGTGAAATGTGATGTATTTCGTGACATAATATAGCACTTTTATATCTCTTTGGAATCTTTAATAAATGCTTTTGTGAAAACAATTTTTTATTGTGGGTGGAATGTGGGAATTAGTTTAGGGAACAGGAAACAGCTAATAGGTGGGTTAACTTCTGTGAGCTTAAAGTTGGATTGTCAGTACAAAGTATGAGAAATAAAGGCCCTGAAAGTTGAGGGAAGCTAGCTCCTTACTTGTGATTGGTCTGCTCTATGTCAAAAGGTGTCATAAGAAACTAGTCTAATTTACAAGTCAGCCTGGTAGATTACAAGTTTGGAGTTAGTACTGTTATATTGTATTATGGCCAGGTCACAGAAATTCCCTAATCCTGCCTTGATTTAGACTTTTCTCTTTCCTATACGTATTCAAAAGATATTTATACATAGTACAATTAAGAAATGATTGAAATAAAAATTACAATTTATTATAATTGGATAAGTGTGTGTCTCAAACTCAAGTACAGAGTTTTCTGTAAATTCAGTTGGAACACGTGGCCAGGTTTAAAGACTTAAGGGACTTTGCTTTCTCACTAAAGCCAACCCCAAATCTAAAGATCTTACAACAACATTCTAGCAAGTTGCATATAATTGGAGATGAAGATAACCAAGGGCCTGTGTGAAAAGAGGAATAGGGAGAACAAGATGTTCCATCCTAACCCATGGGTGCAGGCCCAAGGTCAACTTAATGGTCTGACCCCAAAATAGTAATATTTATGACTTTTGGAAAGGAACAAGGAGAAAAGAGCTTTCCTTATTCTGCTTCCTCCAACACACACATTATATTAGGATAGGGGTTGAACTACATGGTATGTTATCTTATGCTTAAGATAATATCTTTTTTTCACAGATGCCACATTGTTTAATCTTCTATTATTAAAGTGAATATGCATTCTATTCTCTATTAATTTAAAAAGTCATAGATTTTGCAAGGGGTCATGTGAGAGCATTGCAGGATCATCAATAAAAGAAGCAGGTGATGTGGCTCAGTATCAATTCTACTCACTAATAGTCAAGGTATTTTAATTCTCTGAGTGCAGTTTTCTCATCTATAAATGATGGATCATAATATATACTTCCCAGGCTGCTCCCCAGTTAAAGAAAGTAACATTTGTAAACAGTAGCACACATTGCAGGTAGAAACAAATAACAAGTTTAACACCCCACAATGAAACAGAGCCTGTGAATGAAACATCCCATCTTCTTCTTTCTTCCCTTAACCCCTGGAAAGCCTTTTTAAATAAGAAGATTGATGGAAGAAAGGGAAACAATTTACAAACAAATGATTCAGTCAGGAGACTTTTATTAACAGATGAATCTTGAAAAGCAATCTAAAATGAAGAGGTAACTTTCCCCATGGAGCTCCCTATTTGTTCTCACTTCTGTGGGAAGGAGAGAGAATGAAAATGTGTAACTCAAGTTCTGGCCTAAAATGCATGTGCAGACTCCTGAATTGCATGGAGTAGAGTGACTGCTCTTTATGCAGAGTTTTCCATTAGGTGCATGTTTAATTAAATGGATTTAAGCTAGTTTACCTTCCTCGGTCACTCTGTATGATATTAGGTCTTCTCTTTAATGTATGTCCCTGTGAATGCTGTGCAATATTTTGGAGGGTTGGTTTCTAGACTGGCTGAGTTTGGGTGATGGTATTTGCCAGAACCCAGAATTCTGAACACTGAAATTATTTTCTATATAAACATCCATTGCTTTCCCCTTAATTTAAAAAACATCAACGAGCAATAATTCATGTGTTCAGGGGAAGAAGCTTTGGTTTCCTGCGTTTTATATTTGAGGAGGAAGGAGAAATGATCTATCTTCCTGAATGCTCTGCCCAGTTGCCTGATCATTTTTGTTCTGGGAATTTTGTCCTTTAGATCACATGATTTACTGTTTGGAAAGAGCAGGATCCAGATTAATGTTGTAGCAGGGAAATTGTTCTTCCCATAACTCTGTGAAGAGCTGACTTAAACTCTTTATTTCTCAAGCTATAAATCATTGGATTGAACAATGGAGTTAAGATAGTGTAGGACACTGATATCAGAGCATCCTGGCTTGAAGAGTAGTTGGATTCAGGCCTTAAGTAGATAAAAGAGGCACAGCCATAGTGGACTGTGACAATAATGAGGTGAGAAGCACAGGTGGAGAAGGCTTTGTACCTCCCCAATGTAGAAGGAAATCGGAGTATGGCAAAGATGATGTGAATGTAGGACACCAAGATCAGCAACAGGGGGATAACCAGAACCAATGTACAGAGCATGAAGATGACAATCTGACTTAAGCGATTATGATGTGAGGCCACATTGAGGACAGGGGAAATGTCACAGAAGAAGTGATGAAGCTGGTTGGAGGAGTGGAAGGGCAGGTGAAATACCAGGGATGTGATGACCTGAGCAACAGAAAAGCCACAGGCACAGGCAGCAGCCACTAGCCCCACGCACACTCCATGTCCCATGAGTACTGTGTAGCGCAATGGGTTACAGATGGCCACGTAGCGATCATAGCCCATGGCTGCCAGCAGGAAGGAGTGAGAGCAGCCAAGGAAGAGGAAGGTAAACATCTGGATGGCACAGCCCAGGAAGGAGATGGTCTTTTTCTGGAACAGCAGGTCAACCAGCATCTTGGGTACAATAACGAAGGTGTAGCAGGTCTCAGAGCAGGAGAGAACTGAGAGGAAGAAGTACATGGGGGTGTGAAGGGCTCTGTCCAGCACGATGGTGGAAATGATGATGGCATTGGTGCCCAGAGTGAACAGGTAGAGGAGAAGGAAGACAACGAAGAGCAGCTGCTGCAGACCGGCCAGAGATGAGAAGCCGAGGAAGACAAACTCCCTCACCAGAGTCTCATTGGTCCACTCCATAGAGAGTACATCATCATCTGAGAGAGATGCGGAGACAATGTCAAGGGAAATCCCTTAAAATGAGTAGAGACATAGGTAATTGATTATCAGAGAGCATGTGTTCTCAAATTTTGAATTCGAAATTCATTATGCCTCTTCCTTCCTCTTTCTCCAAGACATGATGAAATATCTAAAATCAGGCAAAGTGTACATCAAACTCTGAGTTTCCACAGTACTTCTAATACCATAGGTAAAAAGAAGTTCTTGACATTTCTCAGATTCAACCATCCCTTTACCTCCATTCCCTTGACCAGGCTGTCAGATTCTTAGCCTCTCAGTCCTAGTTATCTTGCAACACTTCTCCATTTCACTTTCTTGCCTTCACTCTCCCAAATATTATTTCCTGTAGTTGACAAGTAAATCATCTGAATATACCACATTTATATATAATTCACCTAATCTTCAGTAGCTTTTCACTATCATTCTCATTGTAGCTAAACTTCTACTTTAGTTTTAATCTCTCCACAACCTAGACACATACTTTGTCCAACTCTGTTTGCCCTATTTTTTGGCAGAAAGCATAAGCTCCAACTTCTTACACTTTCATTATACTGACTCTGTATCTTCACTCTGCTCCCAAAGGCTGGACAAAGTTCTCCCTTTTCCTTTCTATTTATCTATTCCAAGATGGAATCAACCTATCCATCCTCTCCTTCAGAGAGAACTATAGCCTTTCTTCAGGAATCTTGTCCCTTTTCATCAATCCCCTTAACTCCTACTGATATAATATAGCCATCTTTTCCATCATCACTTTCACATCCCTTCAATCTTTCTTTCTTCTGATGACAGACTAATCTTCTGAAATATAAATTGGATCATATTGCTCAAAAATTTTATTCATTGCTACAGCATCAAGTTCAAAATCTTTAGTTTGGTTTTCAAGGCCTTTTATTTTGGGACCCAAACTCTGATTCTAGGTTTTTCTATAGACTTCTATGAGATGCAAATATGTTGTGTCTTTCCCTGCCTCTGTTCTTTGCTCATGCTAGTTTGTTTCCCTCTTTTACTCACAAATACTTTACTATTCTTCTGAAACCTCATTCAAATACAGCTTTTTTGGGGAGCTTCCTTGGTACCTTCTGATGAAAGGAGTTGTTTCTTTCGCTGAACTCATATACGGCATTTCTTGGTAATTTTATGTAACATTTACTTAATTTTGAGATAGTATATTGGATTGTTCTCATATCTGTCCTCTGCACTAATGTTGTACCCTTGAGGGTAAGATGTGAATTTTATATCTTCACCTGAATTCTCCTCAGCATTTAAAACCATACTTAGTACCTAATAGCTTCTCAATTAATAATTGTTATATAAATAAAAAAGCTAACTGGATATATTGTTATATAGCTCATTCATGGCACCATAGGCTTCTTAGGATTTATAGATTAAGAGAATTTTCTGTGTTATCTATTCCTAGACATGGGGATTGCTTAGTAATAGGAACACTTAAAGATTTCTGTAGCATATGGAACCAAGTTTTACCCATTCAAACCTAAAAGAGAAATTTCAGCTTACAATAGGAAAATGGCAGTGGAGAAAGCATCTGGTCATTGGAATTCTATTCCTGAGATTATTTCCAATTCCTAACACTTTTGCTGCTGTTTAGAGGATATTGGAAATTAAGTAAGTGGGAGGGTATTTATAAGGATAACCTTGCATTTATCTCAATTTAAAAAATATATTATTAAAATTATTGTCTTAACTAATATTAATAACAAAAATTAATATTAATACCTCTTACCTCAGTTGAGAACTATTGAATCAAGAACAGGAAGTGGAAGAATTAAGCAGTGTAATTACAAACCATGTGTCAGGCACTGGGCTATATTTTAAGGTTATGCATATAAATAAATAAGACCCAGTCTAAGGCTTCAAGCTACTCCCAGTTCAAGGATAGAATGTATTTAGGAGAAGTGATTATTATAAGATTATTGAAATAATGAGTATGACCTTGGAATTATGAGTGTACTGAGTAGATACATCTTTTGTACATCCTTGGAAAAGTGATTTTTTTTTTTGGCATTTATTTCTGGGTTTCTTTATATCTGTTATAGAAAAGTTGAATTAAAGCATGCTTAGAAAAATGTCATGATATTGGGTACTATTTAGTTTCTAGTAGTTTAATCCTGATATAAATAGTTAAGGCAACTATAATTGCATCTTCTGGCTTCTGAGACATTGCTGTCAGATCTCTGGTATTTTCAACTTTTAAAACTGCAATTAAAGCCCCAAACCCTGTGAAAGGGACAAATATCTTTCCCTTCTTTCATTTTATTCCACCAGTTCTATGCCCAAGGAGATTGGTAGATTTATTGCTAATATGCTGTCTTTCTAATTCCAGAATCCCCAGTTCTCAGCACTACTAGTGAATTTCTCCACATATAATCTGGAATATTAGCCACAAGAACACATGTAAAGTTGGGTAATATAAAAATAAAATGGGTTTTGAACTTAGTCAGGTGTGCAATTGGAGCTTGACTCTGACATGTTCTGGTAATAAGACTGTAAATTCGTGAAGTCCCATTTTCTCATTTGTATGGTAAGAGGAATTCCTTTTTCTTAGGGCTATTGTGAGAATGAGTTATGAAATAGAGTAGTTCAATCAATAGTAAGTCCTTAACCAACACTTCCCTTTCATTACTTTATTGTTGCTCTATGGGGACTGGAGTTTTCATTAGTGATATAATGAGCATTTAACTCATGGAAGTTGTTGAAACTGTCTTTTCTATTCTTGCCCAGGAAGAGGATAATCCCCTAATATTCGCCAAGCCTGACTGAGGGTAGTTTTGTTTCCACTGAGTCCTGTTTTGCACTGAGAGGGGGACAAAGGCTACTGACCTTGAAATGCCATCCAAATCTTTTGGTATCTGGTTGCTCTGTAGTCAGAGTATTCCATGCAGGTTATCTATACCTGGTAGAAAGTAAAGGAGGCTTCCTAAATTGTCCTTTTGTAAGGGGACAGGGTACTAAATTTAGAAGATCAAATTGTAAGTTTTCATTATGGAAGCTTTATAATTGAAGATGATGTCTATTATATAAAAATGCTTTATCTATATATTTAGGCTTAAACCTCAACAATTTATTGAGCCTCTGAAGACTAAAATATGTCATGTCTAAAGCCCCTAAAAATTCTCATATTTTATGATTTCACCATTCCTATTATGTCCTAAGCTCTACAGATTTATATATGAATAAAATCATTGCTCCTTTCTCAGAACAAAATCAATTAAACAGCCAGCCATATTACAAGATAGACTATCATAAACATTACAAAAAAATGTACAAACAAAATACCCTGAAAATCTTGAGGAAGAAACAAATAATATCAGGCAAGGTTTTTAAGAACAAGTAGTATTTGAATATCACATTTAAGCATTTTAATAAAAATATAGGCTTTGTCTACATGGCATTACTTACGCAGACATTTCGGTTGAGCTTCTTAATCTTTTTCTTAATGTTTATTGACTCTTCAGAATGGACACAAGTACCTGTTGTTCTGCTGTATATACATGCTGAGATATCTCCATTCACAAAGGGAAAACATAAATTTACAGAGGCTTGTGAAATAAAAGACACAGAAAATACAGTCATTGGCTCCCTTTTCCTTTCTTCCATTTCTCTCTCTTCTTCCATTTCCTTACCATAAGCTTCATGTCGAATTCATAAACTCTAAAAACTAAATTAAATTCTTTGGGGAGCATTGTACCATCTTACAAATCTGTCAATATCACTTTTGACATTTCCAGGATGAAAATATAGACCACAATTTTGTTATCAGTTTATCTTTTAGAAGTGTAGTACAAGCTAAGATTTATTTCATGGTCTCTTGTACTACATAGGATGTAAATACTGTCATTTGATTCTCACAATGACCTTATGAGGTAAGTATTACTTTTATTAAAAAAATTTTTTTTAAACATATTTTTTCTTTTAGGTATTACTTTTAGTATCTCCATTATAAAGATGAGAAAACTGAGAATCCAAGAGGTTGGGACTCACATTAAGTTCACACAGCTGGTAGAACCAGCAATAGATTATAGATCTTCTGATTCCAGAGATGACTACTCTTTATAATGCAGGAGATGGATGAAGAAAGAGGCAGTAACAGAATTGCTAAGGTGTAGTGAAGCTTATGGTGGTGGAGGTGGTGGGGCAGAAGTGTAAGTTTCGTGTGTGTTTGTGTATGTATGTGTGGGGGGGCTGGTATTGGTGAGAAAGGGAAGGTGGAATTCTTCCACCCTTCTTCCATATGAAGGTATTTAATGAAAAGAACTTCTGTTACAATTTTGTTCTGTGCCCAAGTCCCCACTCCACCATGTATTCACTGTGGGACTTTGGCACATACAATCTGAATCGATTTTTTCATCTTTATATCATTCAATATCAGTTAATTTAACTCGAAAATTCTGAAAAATGGATGAGACAGTGCTTTTGCAATGGTAAATATTAGTTTTGTAATAATAATTTAAAATTGAAAAGAGGATGGGAGCCTGCAGCAACCTCCACTGGCTTCAGGAAGGATTTAATAGTTACCCTATTAAATCCTTATAAGGCTTCCCTTATAAGGGCAAATACAAACTTAAAAAAATAATAAAGAGCTTAATTCTCCCTATTGAACATAAGGGAAGAGATTTCCTCCTCCCTCCCATCTCTCTTTGCATTTACTTTAGACAACCTGTAAATATTAGTTCTCTTTTTATTTGTCCATTTAAAATGTATGTAAATTTAAGATGGAGAAGGTTGAATGAGCCTCTTGCAAATTTTACCACACAAAAAGGTCTCCATTTTTTAGTAATGTAATCAAGGATATTGTCCCTAACTTCCAGTTTCCTGGGAAGAGATTAACAGAACTCCCAGTGGGTTCCTAGCCCCTGATTGTCAATCTGCCTCTGAAATATCTTGAGAATGTGTATGTAGCAGGTCTTTGTAGATTGTCTGTGATGCATCACATTCTGGTTTAATGCTTATTGATTAATAAAATTATTTTTCTTCCTCTTCTAACTTTGTGGGAGGTTTCCTGGATTAGGAGAAGATTTAATTTTAAATTATATTTCCCCTACATTCTTTTCAGGACTGGGAAGGATATGCTGCATTAGTCCTTGTGTTTTACTCAGGAGGAATTCCAAAAAACCCAAGTCATAAATGTTATAGCTGTAGGTGATCTTGAAGGGCTGGTAGTTTCATTTAACAGCTGAAGAAACAGAGCTTCACAGGGTACTATGCTGAGCCCAGGATGGGAAAGCAACTGAATGGATGTGTTAGCAACAGAATAGAGGTCTTTTGTCCTTCAGAAGAATGAGATTCCCACTGTATTAATGCTGCCCCACAGAGATATTTATTATTATTATTATTATTATTATTATTATTACTATTTTACCTTCTCTTCATGTATAGCAGTTACTCATTATGCTCTTTCCCCTAGTCTATCTGTTTTGTATGTGCTTTGCTAATATTTCTGCCTGTTTCTGAGTTTAAGTTCCCAGAGGGCAGGGATTCTTGTATATTTTTATCAGTGAACTATTAATTACTTGCAGAGCAGTTACTAAATTCTCAGCTCTGTATTAGGTATTGTAACTTTGTCAAGATACCACTGTAACCAAAGGCTAAGAATTAACAAGTACTTATGATTACAAAATCATTATATAGATGTCTTTATATTAAAAAATAGCCAAAGGTTAATATCTGAAATTACTGAAACTGGCTGGATTTAGCCTAGACCTGCTATTGTGATGGTCATTCTAAACAGGTCTCACCCCTGTTTATGGTTACTTTAGACTTAGCCTTACCTGTGTGAGGTTAATAGCCTTACTATTATGATGTTATCCACTCCACGCTCCTGTTTAATATCCATATGAAAAACCTTTTAACTGACCTCTGCTCTGTACTCTCCCATCCCAGAACCTTGTGACTCACCCTGGTTTGGTGCTTTCCCCCATCCTGTTCAGCCCCTTAATGTTTCTTAATGAAGAAACATGTGCCAGCTCCACCCCAATTTACTAAGCAGGATCCTGATGTTATAAAATATTAGAATTCCTGCAGATCCAGGAGGCAGTATTTAGGCCACTCAAGCCCACTGACCTCCTTTCCTTGCACAGACAAACTGTTTCTCTCCTTGAAACCCTGGTGTCCCAGGAATTGGTCTTTAGAGTGTGTCGGGAAGAAAGAACCTTCATTTGCTCAGTATCACCACCTAGTACACTCCTTTCTGCAAAAAAGGTTGTTATTGTACTAACTATAGGCTCAAATAGAAGGAAGATCTTGTAATTAAAGCATTGTTGACACCCTGTTGAATTAAATCAGAACCAAGAGAGGGTCTATGTAGATTTAGGGAGAACAATGAGTCAGTTAATTTAGAATATGTATAAAATTTATATTTATAGTTTGCATTTTAAAGCTTAAATAATTCTAACTGACATTATTTAGAACCCACATCCTTAATTGTGGCTCTCTTTTCTGTTACTGGTACTGCATCAATTTGGACCTTATAACCCTTCTCTGTCTCTTACCTGAGATGTGAAACATAGGTCCTGCTGGGAGACAGATGCTTACTCTCATTTCCTGTCCATTGTCCAGTTTCTAAATATTATAGGTACTCATCCAAGAGGGATATCTGTTATTCATACATGGCTCCCATTTGCCTCTTCCCCTCCCTTAGAGGAATCAGGAGTACAGAGGCTACAGAAAACAGAATCCAAGTTGAAGCACTGAAAAGGGTTAGGCCAATTGGGGCTGAGGCTTCTGATCTCTACTTAGGGGCAGAAATGGGATGAGGGTCTGGGGACTTAGTCCCTGTCAAAGTCAAATGTAACCAGTCTCTTGCTGCCATTTGGTGCCATTGACCAAAGATCAGAACTCACAGCTGATGGTGACTGTGAAGTGGTTGGTGCTTTCATTATATTTATCGGGAGTGGGAGGTTCTTCTGTGGTCTTCTGATGCCAACGTCATCGCCATAGTGATGTTGCACTGGGTTTAATTAACAGTTGAGTTGATTAGGGAAAATAGAAGTAAATAAGCAAATACCAAATTGCTCAAAATTGGGCCCAGGCATTAGGGCTTGGGGAGCAGAAGGCTCTAAGCCACAATTAGACTCAGAAATTTTAGAAAATTTGACTAATTTTAAGTTGATTTCTCAATTTTTCATGTTATCAAAGGATCAAAAGTGCCAGGTACCATATTGAGCATGTTTGTTTAACTTAGAATTGGGGAGATAGGTCCGGCTGAGAGGGTAGATTGAGCAATGTCTTCTTATAGTGAAGGCCCAGGTTGGAAGAAGCTGGAAGGAGACTCATTTTGCTATCCTAACCGCAGAGTTAAATTTTTCCTACTTCTCTACTGCATCACCCAGAGTCTAATATAGTGTGATTTTGCACATAGGAGACACTCAATAAGCATCTTAATATTGGGAGAAGGAATGAGCATAGATAGCATTATCCTAATGATAGGGTCAAAGCCAAAGTTTAAGCAAAAATACAACCATTTTACTTCTAATCTCCAAATTTCTGGTTTCCACTTTTCTTGAGGCTAAGCTAGGAATGAATGTGATTTGAACATTACTTTCCATCCCTGTTTCAATGGATGTTGAGGATTTCCAATAATGGCTGGTGCATAATAAAGGCTCAGCAAGTGTCTGATTGAGTTGATGAAGAAATATGGTATTAAGAACAAAAAAATGTTGAGAACAAGAAATGATGTCCGTGAAGAAGAAAGAAACAATAAGAGTAGAATTTAATATATTTGAATCTGAATGCTGAACATTGTTATTGATGTCACTTTCACAACCACTCTCATTTTGTTGTTTATTTTCCCCACTCTCATCCACTTCTTAGCTTCAGGGGCGGAGAAAGTGACCGTGTAAATCAGGACATTGGATTCTCCTTGGCCAAAGTATTTGGTTGAAGATGGGCCCCATGGCTCAAGCCTGGACAATCAGGAACAAGGTTCTGCCTCAGTTTTGTTTTCACATCTGAAGAAGTGAATTTTTTCTTCATCTGAATTGGATTTTGTGAGCTGAAGCTGCCAGAGGCCATGATGCTTAGCTTGAAAATGGAGCCAAGACAGAAGAAGCAGAGACATGAAATGTATCCAGATGACTTTGTTTGAATTCTGTGCCTGTTGAAACCATTGCACTACTAGATTTTCCAGGTTACATGAGCCAATAGATTTATTTTTTGCTAATGCCAGTTTGAGTTGAATTATCTGATGTTTTGACCCATAGATTCCTAAATGATAAGACTCTATCTCATCCCAGGATGGATTTGAGATGGCTACTAAGACAAGTATAAATATATTTAAATATATCAAGTAAATATACTAAGAAATTAGAGGAAAGGTAAAGTAATGATATCTTAATAAGGTGAATTTGGGAGGATTCACAACATAGAAATGTATGCCATGAGGCCCAATATATTTATTAAATTTGGTTTAAAAATTAAGTACCAAACTCCGTACTTGGTAACTCAAGAGACAACATAAATAATTAAGAGTTTTGTTTTTCATGGAAAAAACGTGCAAGGGATATGATTTCAAATATAGACATGCTGATCACATTAATGAAACTCTAAAAATCATTGGTGGTCTGAGTGGAATGGAAGAAGGCCTATAAAAAAGGTTACTATATCATACCTTAAAACATCACACTCAGAATCTAAATGAAAATCATAGGTTTATTTATTCAGTCTCAGCCCATTCAGATCTCTGGTGTATAGGGGTCATTACTCTGGATTAAGATTGTCCAGACCTTCCAGAGCAAGTTCCTTTCTACAACCATGTCAGTGCCTCAAGGGCTTAGGATAACAAACCACAGTACCTGAGGAATTGCTGTGACCTCTTGCCAAAACTTGCCAGCACATTTCCTCAAATCTCTTCCCCCCTCCATAGAACAGACACGATTGTGTGTGTGTGACTTTGAGGCTCTGGACATTTTTACTTCAGTTTCTTTTATCTTGCTTCAAAGCATATTTCAAAATCATCTGATATCCCCACACCACCATTTTACCTCTCCCTTCTCCCTATAGTTGCTTCTTTTAAAATTATTCTCAGTAATCCTGTACATCTTTGCCTTGTCTTCCCTCTTGCCATCGGAATTTCACAAGTTTATCTCACTTACTGCCCTACAGAATCTCCCAAAGAAGAACAGAAAGGTTGAGAGTCAAATATGCCCTCCTTTGCTCAGTTGTTCTCCTTCTACATCCTCTAATTTCTTTCTCCTCCACAGCCAGGAGGATAAGCCCCAGACTAAATTGGAAATATTTGAGAAAGAAGACAGAAGAAGAAGTAGATAGTTTTTTCTAAATGTCATGTCTCTTAAGTTCTATTTTGTCTCTGGATGAGATGGCCCACAGCCAGACCCCCCAGTGTGTTTTGGGATAGGTGGCAGTCCATTAAAGATAACAGGGAGAAATACCCAATAATAGGGTAAAAGTAGATATTGGTACAAGTCAATTTCTCTAAATAGGAAGTAAATGATACATGGAAACAGATTACAAAAGAGAAAGTCAAAATCGTTGAAATTTATTTATTCACTCATTATATTTGTTGTAGAGAACTTTGGGATAATTAAAACATTCAAAACTTTCATTAAATGTAGTTTTTGAATAACTATGACTTACACTACCCTGGGCATTCTTGGGTTCCAAAGATGAATGAGGTACAGTTCTTATTCTCATGGAGTTTTAATCTATTTAGGGTGCATGAAACAATTAGAAGATAATGACCAGAATATTAAAATACCAAATGATTTATATCCATATACCCTAAACTATTATTTCTTTTCTCTTGTCTTTCCTGCTTTGTACACAAATCAAAGTGCCTTTGATTTTACAAAGAGATATATCCATGTATCCACGACCAGATTTTGAGGTAGAACTTTACCCATGCCCTTGCCTGGGAAGCGCTTATTCTGATTTTCATCATCATATATTGATTTTACTGGTTTTGAAATTTATAAATGGATTTACAGTGTATACACTGTTTCTGTCTGGCTTCTTTCACTCAGATTATGTTTGTGAAATTTATCCATGACTTTAAGTGTAGCAGTAAATTTTCATTGCTCTAAGCCATTAAATTATATGAATACACTTCAATTTATTTGTTCAATCTACTATTGATATTTATTTAGGTTATTTCTAGGATTGGGCTATAATGAATAGTGCTGCTAAGAACATACTTGTACATGCCTTTTGGTAGCATATGACTCTTTTTTTCTGGTCTGTGTTAGGAGTGGAATTGCTGGGTTCGTCACATACTGTTGCAGATTGAATTTTCAGTTGCAGCTGTGTACCCCTTTCTATGTCTTTTGCCATGTGACTTTGAAGTTACTCCCATTAGAGGCAGAGTACAATTCTCCACCCCTAACTTTGAACTTGGTCTTGGGATTCACAGTGAAACGTGGGCAGAAGTGATAGTTTGCTAGGTCCAAACCCGAGCCTTGAAAAGAATGTAAGTTTCCTTTGGTTTCCTTCATTTCTGCCATCTCCATGAGAAGAGCTATCCCCAAGTAGCTTCTGTCCTTCTAATCTATGCTCTAGAGTGAATATAGACATTCTTAATGTTAATAAAGTATAAATTATCAATCTTCTTTCTGGGTAATGCTTTCTGTGTGCTGTTTAAGCAACTTTTGCTTCTACAAGATAATAACTCTATTTTCAAATATTATATTCTTGAAAGTTTAATATCACCTGGAAAATTTAACTCCGCCTGGTGTGAGATAGGAGTCAAGATTCCTTTTTCTCCCATGTGGATATCCATTTGACCCAGCACTATTTTTTGAAAAGATCACTCTTTATTTTAGATATGGGAGGATAAAATTGCACCTCAGTGTCATCGTCATTAATAGAATGAATATACCTGTATTGGCTTATTTCTCAATTATCTTTTCTGTTCCATTGTTAAATATACCGATTCTTGCACCAAAAGTATACTATAATTTTATTAGAGGTTTGATAATAGAAATACTAGTCCTCCAGACCTGTTCTTTAAGATTATTTTGGTTCTTCTTGGCCTTTGGCATTTTCACATTCCATATTCCTAGTCATAGAGGATTTTTGTTACTGTTGATATAAAGAAATATAATTTATTTTTTATTATTGACTTTATACTAGGCAACCTTTAAAATACATTTTATTTATTAGTTCTTATATTTTATTTGTAGACTCTTTTGTAGTTTGATTCTAATAATTATGTCAATGACTAGAGTTGAATTTTCCCCTTCAAACCATTACTATTTTATTTGATTTCCTTATCTCATTGCACTGGCAAGGACTTCTAGTACAATATTGAAGAGAAGTAGACATACTGAGCATTATTTTCTCATTCCTGATCCCAAAGGGAAAATACCCCATGTTTCATCAATAAGTACAATATTTGATGTAATTTTTTAAAGATAGTCTCTTAGATTAAGAAAGTTCCTACTATTCCTAGTTTTATACACGTTTTTAAAAAAATTAAAATTGCATATTGACAGTTACTGATATTTTTCTGCATCTAACAAGATGGTCATATGTATGCAATTTATATTCTATATTTACTTCTCTGTCTCATCTATCTATCTATCTACCTACCTACCTACCTAACATCTTTCATTTTGCCGTCAATGTGGTAATTTTAAAATGTAAAAAAACCCCACATTAAGCCATCCTTGCATACCTCAGATAGTCCCTGCTTATTTATATCATTGAATTCAATCTGGCCTCTTTAGCCTACAACCCCTGTCTCAGTGTGCTTATCTTTTCTGCCTTATCTTTATCAATTTCTGTCTGTCACCTAGAGGTCTATGCTTTCAACTCACCTAACACTTAAATTTGCTCATTAACATATACACTCTTTCTACAAAGCCTGTGCACATGCCTGAAACTTTCTTCACCACTCTTTATCTCCTTAGTTTTTATTTTTCAGGTTTCAGTTTAAGTATTAATTACTCTAAGAAATCTATTTTGATTTCCCCATATTAAGTTAATACTTCACACGATATACAGTCCCTGCATCTCAATTAATTATTCATCACATTGCTTTGTAATTGTCTCTTTATTTGTCTGCAGTTGTTTTTCACCTCTCTGCCTTAGTTACTTTCACGGTGCCCAGCGAGTGTTAGATGTCAGTACTTTTACTTGTTAAATAAACGAATGAAAGTGGAACATACTTTCTGAGTTGAGAATATAGAATAAATATTGGTCATTATTAAAGGGGCCACCGAAGAACCAGAAAAAAATCCTTTCAGTTTTGTGATTATTTCCATCTGAAGATAAACCAGAAGACCTTGTATAAACCAAATTTTATATTTATTTATTTATTTATTTATTTTTAATATAGAATCAGGCAGTGACTTCTGCTTTTTATTTTATTTTATTTTTTAAAGATACTTAGATTACATAAATGTTACACAAAAAATATAGGGATTCCCATATGCCCCACCTCCCACACCTCCCACAACCTCCTATATAAACATCCTTCATTAGTGTGGCACATTAATTGCAATTGATAAACGCATCCTGGGGCTTTGCCATTAATCATGGACCATAGTTCACATTGTAGACCACACTCTCTCCCACACAGTTCTGTATGTTATATGATGATATAAAATGACCTGTATCTGTCGTTGCAATGTCACTCAGGACAATACCCAAGTCCTGAAAAAGCCCCTGTATTACAACTGCTTTTCCCTCTCCCAGCCCCCAGAGCTCCAGTGACCACTGGCTCCATATCAATGTTGTAATTTCTTCCATTGCTTGAATCACAATATGTCTATAGATACAAGTAAGTCCACTCTAGTCCATAGCTCTTCCCCCCATCCTGAGGAGTCTGGGATGGTGATGTCTACTCCACCTCCAATTGAGAGGGGGCTTATATCCCATGGGGAAGATGGATAGAATTATCTTGCCTGCAGCTGCAG
>JAQZBX010041127.1:0-22470 GCA_029593785.1 Cabassous unicinctus
CTGCTCAGTCCATGGGGACAGCCCCTCCCCCATCATGCCTGACTGTCCCCAGCCCCCGGGAGCCGCATCACCTGCGAGGCACGCTCCGAGCCCGCCAGGTCGATCATGAAGAGGCGGCCCTGCCGCACCTCCTGCAGCACGTCCCTGACACGGCTGCGCTGGCGCACGGCCACCTGGAGCACGGCGTGCGAGCGGGACGATGTCTGGTTGGCAGCCGTGGGCTCCTGGGTCCTCTGCCGGTTCCCCTTCATCAGAAGCTGCATGATCTGGGTGTGAGGGAGACAGGGAGGGGGCAAGTCTTGGGGGCCAGAGAGGAGACACCCCCACCTGTGGGGCAGGAGTCGGGGTCTCTGGGCGTCAATGGGGAGGCTGGGGGCTGGGTTGCCTGGTCACCGCCTCCTGCAGGGTCAGCGTGCCGGGTATGAGGGCCCATGTGAGTTCCCCTCGACACCCCCCGGCATTCTCTGCATCAGTCCCAGTCCCCATGGAGCAGTCAGCAACCCTCTCAACTGGTCCGGGCAGCACCACACTCGCCTCTTTGGCGTTGATGGTGGAGACCTCGGTGATTCCAGCCACCTGGACCACCCCTTTGGCGTCCTCCCTCAGCTCCAGGTACCCCAGGGCCGGGTTCAGCAGGTCCCGGATCATCTCATTGTAGATCTGATAGGACGTGGGGGAGGAGTGGGGGAAGGTGCTAGCGGGAGGCTCAGGGCGGGAGGGCCAAGTAAGAGCCAGGCTGCCCGTCCCTCCCCAGCAGGAAGGGGACAGGAGCTCAGCTCAGCTCCCCAGGCTCCTCTCAGAGAAACCCCGATTAGGGAGAAAGGCCCCCTTCCTTTCTGTGGGTGGGCTGGGGGCTTCCGCACCCCCAGGGGAACAACAAGCTGCTTGAGCTGAGGCTACAGGAGGCATCAGAACCAAGTGGCGCCCTTTGCAGATAGGCTGGGCACAGCTCCTGGGGCCTGACCCAGGGCAGGAGCCCCATGGCCAGGCGGAGGAGCCCTTGAAAGACCTCCCCTCCACCCCTGCTTGTCGCTAGGCAACGCTGAAGCCCCTGCCCCCCTCCCCACTAAGCGAGTCTTGCTGGCAGACTCAACAACACGCTGCTGGCAGATCCCCCCCACTGCCCTTCCGGAGCCATCACCCAGGAGATTATCAGTTCCCGAGGGTGCCGGAGCGGCCAGCAGCCAGATGGAGTCCAGCACCCTGGCTCTTCGGCCTCTCTGGGCTTCTCTGTGTGCCCCCAGGCCCTCTGGCCCATCACGCCTGGTAAAACTACTCCCACTGGGGTGGGCACGGGGAGCCCCAGGTTCACGAGTGTACAAGTGTGTGCAAGTTCTCACCTGTTGTGTGGTCCCAGGACAGACTGGGGCTACTTGAGGAATGGGCCCATGAGGAGGGCAGGCTGGTCAAGTGGGTGTGCAGGTGGCCAGCTCTGCACCCCTTGAAAAGGTGCCTCTAGAATGGGGCCTGGTGGGCAGGGCTTGGCTTTGAAGCCACGGGGCCTGGAATTTGAATCCCAGCTCCCTCACTTACTGTGTATCTTTGACCCAGTTACCGAACCTCTCTGAGCCTCCGGTTTTTGCACAGTGTGCGTCTGGGTGAGCAGGGGTGAGCACCTGGGAATCTGCCCAGAGCCTGGAGCCAGGGCGGCAGGCCAGCCCTGTCCTCTGGGCCTCCTGCCCAAGCCTCCGCCGCTGGTGAAGGGCTCACCTCCAGGTAGGACATGGACACCTCGTATGCCATGTCCTTGCTGGTCTCCTCGATGGCACGGAAGAGATCATTGAGGGTCCGGACATAGATGCCCGGCTCGTGGTCTGTGCCCAGCATGGTGTAGGTTTTCCCGCAGCCTGGAGCAGCACAGGTGGTGGGCGAGGCAGGAGTGAGACCTTGCTGGGCAGGGGCTCCTGGAAAACCCGGGTGTGTCCTCCCCGACAGGCCAGGGAGGTGGTGGGAGCGGGAGGACAGCTGCCCTTGGCTCGGGCCTGGGCTCTGGGCAGCAGGGCCTGGGGGGGGTGCATCACCCACCCTCAACTCTTGCTCCTGCCGCGGCCCGGCTAGTGCTCTGAGGGAGGGGGCCCGCTCCCCAGGGCGGGGGCGGCAGGAGTCTTCCAGCCCTCTCTTGGGTTCTGCCCCTCACCTGTGGGGCCATAGGCAAAAACTGTGGCATTGTAGCCCGAGATTACGCCTTCGATGAGGCTCTTGGTGGTGGCCTGGTACACCATCTCCTGCAGGGGAGAGGAGCCCGTCAGGGCCTGGGGACAGGCAGGGAGGAGCAGGAGAGGTTTCCTCTCTGGAGCCCCAGGCCCTGAAGAAGTGGGGGTGGGGAGTGGGGGAGGGGGCAGCTCTTTCAGTCCTGGGGGGGTGGTGCCAGCCTGAAACAGAACTCAGGACACCCGAGACACCTCCCCCGATCGCTGTCTCCTGGCCCCCAGCCCCGAGGATGCGTTACACCTGCTCCTGGGGACATCTTGCAGGTGGGCCGGGTGGGGGTCCCCAGGAGGGTGTCAGCTTCCCTGAGGCACTTTTCCAACTGATCCAACCCCCCACATACCATATGGGCCCCAAGCTCCGTCAGTCCAGGGGCCACCCTCAGTTGACATCTGAGCACCCACCCAAGCGAGTCCACGCAGGAGGCTGTGCCCCCACACAGACGTGGGCACCAGGGGGCGGAAAGCCAAGAGAGCAGGTCCTGAGCCCGTGGTGGAGGGGAGGCTGGGGGCCTCCACCAGAGTGGGGCAAAGGGCCGAGAGGGCTCGTGCCATCCCAGGCCCTCCTCACCTGGGTGGCAGTGAAGTCAAAGGCCACGTCAAACAGGTAGGACTTCTCTCGGGAGCGGTGTGCCCTCAGGATGTCGTCGGGGTCTTCCATGGGGTCCATGAGAACCACCATCTGCAAGGGTCCCAGCAGAGGGGTGCTGACACTCACGGGGACTCCCAGGCTGCCACGAGGGCAACACTGGCGTCACCTCCCTCCCTGCACCTCGGAGGGTGGGGGTAGGGTGGGGGGATAGGAGTAGGAAGCTGTGGAGCCCACCCCCATGGTTCAGAAGACACTGGCCAGGTCCTGCTGGAGGACCCAGCACAGGGCCCAGTGTGCCCCTCAGATGCCCAAGGGAGAAGCCCCTTCCACTGGCCCTGTGATGGGGTCCCAGCCCCGGGGACCCCGCCTCTGACTGCAGCCACACCCTATGCCGGCTCTACCCAAGGAAGAATATCAACAGCGGCCACTCGCCTTTACGAAGCATTTATTTTGTGTCGGGACCTGTTTTAAGCATTTTGCAAATACAAACTCATCTGTTCCCCTCCAGCCCTCAGGGCCCCTTTACAGATGAGGAAGGCAGGGCTCGACGTAGTAACTGCCCAGAGTCACACCAGTAAGAGGAGGACCCCGGAGTCCAAACCCGGGAATCCAGCCTCAAAGCCCACAGACCCTTTAACCCCCTCCCTGCAGCCACATGGGATCCGGACCCTGCCCTGCCTCCCCCCACCCCTCAGTATTCTCAGGGGCAGACAGCGAGCCGCTGGCAGCTGGGGAAGAGGCGTGAAGGAAGCAGAGAAGGCTTGGGGACTTGCGCCTGGAGGAGGGCTTGGGGTGGCCTCGTCCCTGGCTGCCCCCAGCAGGCGCCCTCTGCAGCCGTCAGCCTGAGGTGGGGGTGGAAGGAGAGGCTGAAGGCCCAGGGCGGGGAGCCGGGATGGAGCGGGGGCCCCGAGTCCTGGCTGGGGCGCCCCTCTCCACAGGGCAGAGGCGGCTGTGCTCCTGTGCTGAGCTCAGCCCCCTCCTCTGTCAGATGGGGACAAGGCTCTGACGACCTGCGGGCTGCAGAGGCCCCCTCAGACAGCGGGTGCAGCGGGCTGGCAGGCCGGGCACACAGTAAATGCTCCACGCTCTTGGTTTAAGAGGCTAAGGGGGATGGCGGGGTTCGAGGCAGGGGCCAGGCAGTCGTGCACCCACAACTTTGCCACTGAGTAAAGAGCAGTGACACCACCCTCACGGCAGAGAGCATTCTCAGGAGGCCCCAGGCTGGGTTCCGCACCCCACCCCCACTCCTGCCCCGGGCCGCCTCACCCAGATGTCCCCTGAGAGGCAGCTGGCACCTGTACATGCTGCTCTGTGCTCGCAGTGCCCAGGTCCCCTGGGGTCCTGGTGCCAGACAGCCAGGGGAGAGCACGCTGCCGCTGCACTGAGCTCGTAATGAGGCGGGAGGACGCTCCCTGGGGGCCGGGGGCCCCAAACGGAGTGCCAGGCGGGCAGCCTCCACCAGCGCGGGATCCTTGCTGGTCCCTTCCTCTTCTGGGGGTTGTGGGGTGAGGAGGGAGAGGGCGGCCCCCAGCCCCAGTCCCCTCCTTGCACATAATAGCTACAGCTAATCTTCACTGGGCCCTTTTACGTGAATTCATGATAACGATCCTCAGGTGGGGAAACCAAGGCACAAAGTCACATAGCTAAGAAATGGCAGGGCCGGGGTTGGAACCTGGCAGTCCCCACCAGAGCTGGTACCCTGGCCCACACACCGCCCACTCCCGCTTGCCCTAGCCCTACAGTGGGGGTCTTTTCTGGGTCTGCAGCCAAGGCCCTCAGCTGTTCCCATGACCCAAGGGGGCCTGCGCCCCACTGTGCACTCAGCCCGACTGAAGTCTGGCCCTCGGTGATGAGATACAGTCCAAGGGGGTGAACCGAGTCCCAGCTGAGGGCGAGATCTGAGGGGGTGGGGGTGGCGGTCAGCGGGGGAGCCAGGGCTGGTGACAGTCCCACAGAGGCTTGAGAGCAGACAAGGCAGGAGGGGCAGAGGGGCCTGGGGGCAAGGCGGCAGGAAGCAGACCCGGGAGTGAGGCCGGGCTCATGCAGGTGGGAGAGGCACAGGGCCTGCGAAAGTCCCTCGGGGCCGGCCCTGTCTAGCTTCAGGAGTTGGGGGGATGACACTCCTGGGGTTCCCATCAGACGCCCCCTGCCCTGGCATTCCACATAAGCCCTGATATCAAAGCCCCTCCTCTGAGGGCAGCTCTCTGCTCATGGCATCTACACTGGCCCCAGACCCTCGGGCCCCAGGAAGACTCCTTCTGGGATTCTCAAAGGAGGAAGGAGGCAGGAGGGGTCCCCAGGAGGGCCCGACTCGGGGAGCCCCACGCAGAGGTCCCACCCAGCCCAGACAGAATCCACGGAAAGCCAGGTAGAGGGGAAGGCCTCTGCCATCCTCAGGCCTTAGCCCCAATGTCCTCTGGGCCTCCTCCAGGATCCAGTTCCCAGCCCAGAACCCAGAGCCAGCAGTGTGAGCCCTGCTCAAATTTCAGACCTAACTGAAGAGAAAAATCACCTCCAAGGGCCCCTGCTTGGGTCCCAGAGGGATGTCCCAGGCACCTGATCAGCCGTGCCCACTCTCAGCCATGGTGCCGGTGCGCCCATGGACACGGGCAGGGGCCAGGGGCCTGAGGTTCAATACCAGGGGCCCCCGGTGCTGGTAGGGGGCGGTGAGCTGCCCATCACCCACCGCTCACCTTCCCCGGCCCCCGGGTGCTGCCAAGGCCCACAGCATCCTGGCATCTGGTTCCTCTGATGTCTTGGCTTCTGAATCAGTCCACTGTCAGCACGGCTGGCATGCTCCTCTCTTAAAGAGGCCTTTGTCCGGGTCCCCATCTGTCTGGGCCCCTGCCCCGCCTTCCAGGCCATCACCCCCACTCCCGTTCACCCTGGCAGACAACAGAGGCCTTGTGCCCCTCGGCAGGTGAGCTGGAGCTGAGCTGGGGAGGGTTGGGAGGGGTCTTTGGGCTGCCATGGAAATGGGCCAGTTCAGGCCAGTTCAACACAGGTGCTGAGCACCTTCTGTCTACTCAGCATTATGCAAGGCCCTGGGGGAGAGAGAAAAGCAAGAGGTGGTTTCCTGCCCTGAGGCTCACAGCCTATGGGGGGCAGACCATTTGAATGACCTGGGGGGGCTATGGGCGCAGAGAGGAGAGGCACCTCCTCCAGCCGAACCACCACAGGAAGGCTCTTTGGAAGAGGTGGCACTAGCATTGAGTCCTAAAGGAAGTACAGGAGTTGGCAGAGAGATGTGTGGTGGGAAGAACATTCTAGAGAAAGCCTGAGCCAGGCAGAGTGAGAAGCAGGCTGCATGCAGTGGTTCTCAGCTAGAAGCACCGGGGAACCTTTGTAAGGAACGTAGAGGTGGGAAGAGAGCTCAGGAATGTCCTTTCAGCACTGCATGCAATGCTTGAACCCCGTTTCCTCATTTTCTCCTCTCCACCTGTGAGTAGGTGCTTTGTTGCTGTTGTTGTTGTTGTTGTTGTTTAGGAAGTACCAGGGATTGAACCTTGGACCTCGTACATGGGAAGCAGGTGCTCAACCACTGTGCTACACCTGCTCCCCTAGTAGGAGCTCTTTTATGGCTGGGCTGAGGAGGAATGGGATGGGTTAAGTGCATTTCCCAGCACCACCCTGCAAAGGACAGAGCTGGGTTTGGTTTCAGCTGTTTGGTTCCAGAACCCAGGCTCCTCCTGACCACACGGCCGTCCATCCCAGCTCTGGCCTCTGGAGGGATTTAGCGGGGGACGCTGCTCACACAGGAAGCATGGGGGCCTCCCAGTGCTGGTGAGAGGGTAGGAGGCAGGGCCAGGAGAGGGGCAGGTGGACAGCTTCATGGCAGAGCATGCTGCTCCAGGCCTGGCTGCCCCTCTGCTCCAGGCCTCCTAGCTCAGCGGAGGTCCCAACTTGAGCCTCCTGCTCTGCCACCTCCACTCCCAGCCCTGCTCTTAATCAAGGCAGATTTGGACCTTTCCAGGCTTCCAGACTGACTTGGAGTCTTTGAGCCCGGAAGCCCAAGATCCGATAGGAAACAGGGGGCCTGAGGCCAGAGGAAAGGTGTCTAAAATCTGCAACCTTAGGGACCAGCCTCCAGGATCCTCCCTGGCATCTCCCAGGTGTAAAACACTCTAAACAACACATGTGGGAAAGTTCCGGCTGCACTCTGCCAAGCTGCAAGGGCCTTCGTCAGCTCTGCTGTTAACTGGCCTCCAAGTGGCTGAGGCCAGATCAAGGTTCCCCAGCCTGCGCATGACCACCACTTTGGGCTGGATCGCTCTCTGCTGGGGGCCGTCCTGTGCCCTGTAGGATGTTTAGTGACCCCTGGCCTCGACCCACTGCATGCCAATAACACTACCTCCTCCACATTGTGACTTTGCCCAGTGTCCCTGGAGGGCAAAATCACCCCTGGTTGAGAACCATTGGCCTAGATTATTCCCCTTCCAGCCTCCAAGGCTGGCAGAGAAGACCCCTGAGAGAGTGAGTGGGTGGCACAAATGGGGTTCAGGTTCAACACTGCTGTGTGACCTTGAGGAGAATGCATCACCTCTCTGGGCCTCAAGTGTTTACTGGCTGAAAGTCAGGGAGGACCAAGAGGGTCAGATCCTTGAGAGAAGAAATCATACCAAGACCCCCATCCTCCCCATGAAGTTCTGGCAGAGAATCCTGCTTGGAGAAGGTCCCAGCCTATGGGCCAGGTCCATAATCCTTTTATTCTCAGGGATAAAACCAAAACACAACACATCAAAAGCCTGATTCTAGGTGGATAGCACCTGTCAGGTCATTTCTTGGTTTTTGGTTTGTTTTCTTGAAGAAGAAAAATCTGTTGCTGCTCATATTTTTATTTGGAAATGTACCATCCTATGAGTTCTCAATATAGAAGACTTGGAAGGGTGTCCCTGGCCCTGTGACCTCCAGGCTGGATGAAGGAGGAGAGAATGGAACTGGCTGAGCTCTTAAAGCCACCAAGGCACAGCTGGCTGCTTAGGACAGAGCCACAGCCTGGCCAGTCCTCCACCTGGCTACAGGTTTCTGGGGATCTTTGGCTCAAGATGGATAGAGAGGTGACCTAGAAGATTCTAGGGTCTGCAGATAGAACCTGCATCAGGTTCCCACAGGGAGCTTGTAAAATGCAGATACCCAGGCACCACCTGAATACAAACTGAATCAGAACCTCCGGGGAGGGGCCCACAGATTTGCATTCCTGATGAGCACCCTCTCTTAGTAAGAGCCCTTGCTTCCTAGCAGCATTATTCATAACAGCCAAAGGGCAGAAACAACAGAAGTGTCCATCAACTGATGAATGGATAAGTGCAGTACAATGTATCCTCTCAATGGAATGTTATTTAGCAATAAAAAGGAGTAAAGCATGGGTCCATGCTACAACGTGGTTGAACCTTGAAAAATGATGCTAAATGAAGCCATTCACAAAGGACCACATGTCACTTCATCCTATTTACATGAAATGTCCAGAATAAGCAAATCAATAGAGGCAGAAAGTAGATTAGTGGTTTCCTGGGGTGGGGGATGAGGAGGGTAGGGGGTGATGGCTAAGGGGTGCAGGCTTTCTGGGGTAACGAAAATGTTCTAAACTTGGCTGTGGTGATGGTTGCACAACTCTGAATATACAAAAAGCGAGGGAATTGTACACTTTGAGAGTTTAATTAAATCTCAATAAAGCTATCTTCTAAAATGAAGCATTAGTCAGGCCTTCTCCCAAGCTACTTCCCTCATACTCAGCTCTTTGGGGTCACAGGGCTAAGAAGCATCCAGATGGTGGGTGCGTGGGGAGCGCCCCTGCCCCCAGCCCCCGAGCAGCCACGTGAGCGATACTGGCTGCCCTCACTGCCTGGAGCTTAGCATCTGTCACCTTATACTTTATTTATCTTTCGCAATAGCCTCACATTTGCGTGGCCACAGCTCTCCCTGACATCATCTCCTCTAATCCTCTGCACAGCTCTTTGGGATGGGTGGAGCAGGTTCTCATTATCCTGATGCGGAGGAAACAGAGACGCAGGGAGGGTTCAGCTTGCCTGCGGGCGCACGGCCAGATGCGGCAGGCCTCCTGGCCCGGCTTGGCCCCTGTCCTTCCCAGGCATTGGCGCCCACTGTTCTGTGGAGAGCCGCGCTCATCACACTGCCCACCAACCTCCCCCGTGGCCCTTCTGTCCTTAGTCCTTTCCCTCAAGCCTTGTCTCTACCACCTGGATGTCCCCCTGGCTGGTTCCTGTGGAGGGACCTTCCCGGAACCTCTGACGGGGCCCCGGGAGCAGAGGTGGGTTATAACCGAGCTTTGAGCAGATAAATGCTAATTTCAGGATTATACAAGTTGTTGGTTGACTCCAATCCTGCAGAGAAACACAGTCTGGCCAGTTGGGAGAAGGGTCAGCAAGCTGTGCGTGGGTTCTAGGGGGGTGGAGGGGGAGGAGGTGGCTCTTTGTTTCCCACCCTGGAAGGGCTGACCCCCACCACCTTTTAGCTGCCCACCCCCCCCATATTTTGCGGTCACCAGTGGCATCCCTGAAGGGTCTGGTTTCAGGGTCTAGTCCTGCCACTAGGAGACCGGTGGTCTGCCACATTCTTCCAGGGCAGCCATTTGGGCACCACTGGACTGAGAGCTCAAACCAGCCAGTGGGGAGGCGGGAGGCGGGAGGCGGGAGGCGGGGCTGAGTTTTCCTGACCTCCGGGGCCCCCATCTCAGCCCTCCAGATGAAGAGTTAATGAACGGAACAAGGCCCTAGGACCACCTGAACTTTTCAGCATCCAAACTCTAATCCCAGCTTCCCCAGAGGGCACCTCGCCTGTAAGCTCTCATTGCTACAATCTCCCACTTCCCAGGGCCCCAAGGAAGGTCGTCCTAGGACCCTTCCTCACTGCGACCCAAGCCAGTGGGTGACGGAGTCCCCAGTCCACCTCTCCCCATTCAGAACCCACCACCTGGTGGGCCGTGGCAGCACCCGCCTCCCTTGCTGACCACCTGGTGGGCCGTGGCAGCACCCGCCTCCCTTGCTGACCTCCTGGTGGTCCACACAGGGCTTCCCGCGGGCCCGGGATGGCACCAGCAAGGAAAAGTAAGCCATCAACCACAGAGGGAGGCAGGAAGCAAGAGGCAGAGCCTGGGGGGCTCAAGGCCAGAGGAAGCTGGGCTGGAGGCCCCTCCGAGGGGCTGGGCCATGCAGGCCACTGGCAGGCACAAACACGGGAGCAATGGAAAGTAGGTGGGGAGAGGAAAACCGCACCCCAACCAGGCTTCTTTAGAGGAGCAGGCCACTGCACAGACCGCTTGGGCCTGGCCATACCTTTGCTGGGAAGACACCGCCACCATGCCATCCTGGGTGAGCCCCAAACTCACCCTCACCGGCCCACCAGGCCTCTAGATCGCAAAAGGAGGGAGCACAGCTGCCACCAGTGGAGCTGACCCAGCCTGGACCCCTGAACCACCCTGAGGGCCAGTGCAGACAGGGGTCACTGCAGAGGAGGAGGAGGTCCCAGCAGGGGTGAGAGTGTGCTCCGGCCAGGGAAGCTGGTCCATGCATTTTGCTTCTTGGATTTGTGAGTCTTCACCTCCATGGTGCCAGGGCCTTGTTTTTCAGAAGAGATGGATCAACCAAGGGACGGCTTGCTTTTAGGAGGTCCCCAGCCTGGCATTTGCTGTGGCTACTCCCAACTGCAGCCCTGGGCCAGGAGGGCTGGCTGGGCCAGCAGGGCAAGTCCCTCTTTGAAGCCACTGGGGACGGAAGGAGCTTGGGGCTGGAAGCCGCAGGACCCAGAGGTTGTTTTCAGAGCCCCTGAGGCCACCCCGTCAGACAACACCCTCTTAACTGACAAAGGAGGAGCCCCGTTGGACTGCCCAGCTTGGGGCCTTCTCACGGGCTCCAAGCTTGAGCTGCCAGCGTAGCTCGGCTGCATCAGGCCAGGCCCAGGGTGGGAGCCCCTCCCTTGCCACCCACAGGGAGGAGCAGAAGGAGCCAGCATTGGCCGTGTGGGCGATGGCAGCGTTTCCATCAGCATCAGTTAATCCTTATCAGCCCCCATCTGGCCTGGAGCCAGGAGGGGGGGGGAGAAAGGGAGAGAAGGAACCATTGTCCTGGAACCATTGTCCTGAAGGCCTGATATGCTTGGGAGACAAGTAGGACAACCAGGGAGGGGCCCTGCCCAGGAGATTTCTACCCCCGGAGCTCCAGGCTTCAGGGCTGGCCCCCTCTCATCCGTCAGTCCAGCCGCCCTGGGAATTTCAGTCACTGATAGATGGCAGTCAACCCTACTATGTGCCAGACATTGTGGTTAGCCCACAAAGACCCTCTAAAGAAGGTGCTATCCCCATTGGCAGCTAAGGCAGCTCCGTTTAGGAGCGTCCATCCCACCCCAGGTGTCCTGGCCAGCTTAGATGGGCTCTTCCTTGTCCTCTCCTGCTCTCCCCAAGGTCGCTGAGGAAGCCTTCACCTTTCCAAGAGGGAACAGAGGAAGGGAAATCAGGAGGCTGGTGTCACTTGGCTCTACTGTGCCCATAGCTCCTCCAGCACTGCTGAAAGAAGAAGCTTGAGGTCACCTGCCCAGGGGAGCCCCGAGGACAGGCACTGGAGGTGGTGCCGTCCACCTTTGGCTTGCTTTTCATGGCCTTTGGGCTTCAGAGAGTCCAGTCTGCTGGACTCGGGCCCAGCAAGCCTGCACTTGAGTTTTTCTCTGTTTCCCGCAGCGCCACCCTGGCCTCTCTGCCCACCAACCTGGCCTGCCACCCTGATGAGTCCTGGCGCTTGGGAGAAACCTGCAGCCTCGTCCACTCACCAGAGGCAATGGCCACTGTCAGGCTCCCCTAGGTCTGGACCAACACAATGCTCCCCCCTTGGGCTCCAAGCCTGCGCCTGCTGCCCCCACCACCATGCCACACCCCACCTGCACCTGAGTCCTCAGCTTCCTGCCCATACCACATCCCAGCCACAGGCTCCAGATCCGTGTGGTTTGGCCCTTGCCCACATCTCCAGCCTCATCTCACGCCTCTCACCCCTCTTTTATCCTGCTTGGGCCACACTGGCCTTTTCTCAGTTACCCAGTGGCACCATAACCCTTATACCGCAGGGCCTTTGCACATGCAAGTCATGACTTCTCCCTTCACACACTCGTCTTCATACCTTGTCTCCATCCCTCACCTTTCAGCTCAAGCACCATTTCTTAGGGCACCTTCCCTGACCATCCCCAACCTCCAGAACGAGGTCAAGCCCCCCTCTTACGCCTGTATGCACCAGACACTTCTTCTAAGCCCTCGTTAGCTACAAACTCACATTTATTTGTGGTTCACCTCTGAGGTGTGTCTGTCTCCCTGCACTTGACCGTAAGGGATCTGAGGGCAGGAAAGCATCTTTTCTGGCCTCTCTAGTTTTCCAGCTCCTAACTGAGGCCCCAGGGACTTGTGAGTCCTTGATTAATATTTACTGCCTCATGGGACTTGTCCTGACCACCTCATTGTGGCTCCACGAGGACCAAGAGAGCAAATGGACATCCAAAAACTTTGCAAAGATGATCTCTAGGAGGTGAGCTCTAGCTCCAGACCTTAGCAAGCCATGCTCTGCGTGCAGCAGACCCATTAAGCTGGGGAAGGCATGGCACAGGCACACGGAAAGTGAGTGATTATTTCAGGGCTGGACAGAGGTGATCGGGGCCCGCCCAGGCTAGGGAAGCTCCCAGCTGTCCTTGGATCAATCTGGGAAGACTTCCCGGGAGAAAAGCCCACGGCTTCCTGGCCGATGCCTCTAGTGGCCCAGCTGTAGAGAACGGTGTTGCGAGCCGCGGGGGCTCTGCTCCCACCGGGTGAGCTGAGAGCCTGAGCAGACTCCTGCCCGCTGCAGCCCCACGTACCTGCTCGTCTACTTTATGGGCGATGAGGGTGGCTCCCTCCTCCAGCTCCGCTACGCTGATGGGCCTGACCCGGAGCGCCACCTGGAAGGGAAGGCAGGGCCCCTGGCATTAGAAGGAGGGGCTGGGCCAGCCACAGAGAGAGGGCAGCGGGGCCTCAGGCTTCCTCCCCCAGGCAAGCCCCACGGGTTCTCTGCACTCCAGCCATCCCCAGGCTTTCTTTGTCTTAAAGAAGACCCAGTGATTCAAGGCCATGGCCAGGTCAGAGGACAGAGGGTGCCCAGCTGCTCTGAGTCTATGAATTTCCCCAGGAGCCGGGCCGCAGGGAGAGACCCAGGGAGAGAGCCGTTTGTCTGCTCCTCCAGGCTTCCCCAGCCACTCGCCCAAATTAAACACCCACAGCTCCCCTGGGCTTTGTAACTTGGTGCCCTTGGCCCTGGCCCAGGCTGTCTGTGTGCCTGTGGATGATGTGCTGCAACAGAAGAGGCAGGGACGACAGGCAGAGGGGCGAGCCTGGCAGTTAGGGTGGAGCTGGGGCCCAGAGGAGCTCCCCTCCCCATCTAACAACCTGCCGCGTCCCACTCTACTCCGAGGGCCCCCTCCCCTCTCGATTCTCCAGCCAGGGGGAGGGTGGCTTTTCATCCTGGGCCTGGGTCTCCACCAAAGAATGTCTGGGTGGGGGGAGGGGGGTGTTCTTCCTGCGGCTCAAGGAGAAACACCAGCTGGGCGTGTGGGCATCCCTCAATGAGCTTCTCACATGGAGTGGTGGCACTTCACTTTCAGAGGGGTGGACACAGCCTATCAGATAATCCTGCCCAGCCTCCTCGGCCAGACCCCACTGGTCTGTGCCCCAGGAGCACCACTCCACCAAGGCAAACCCTATTCCAGAGGGTCTATGGCCGAGGCGCTTCTCGAGAGAAGGGGGCTCACCCTGGCAAGGGGGTATCTCTGGGGGCAACATCCTCCAGTTACACACACACACCTGCTGCAGATGTTGGAAGTTAGGGGCTGGGCAGGGGCTGGGCAGGGAGACAGCCACCTGCTCAGAGCCTGTCTTCCCATCCTCCCACCACTGATAAGTAGAAGCCTCTGTCCTCCTCCATCTCCACCTGGTCCCACGCCCCCCACATACCCTCATCCTTGCCCCCAGGGCACCGAGAGGCCGTCCTGGCCATTTTCACTGCTTCTCTGAAAATTTGAGACCCCTCACTTGGAAAGCATCTTGGGTTCAGCCACATGGGCCGCTCCCACCACCACACTGGCACCTCACCTGGGCACACCTGTCTGCCTACCTGGGGTCCCCGATTCCCCTCGGGGCCACGGTACCCTCTTGGTCACCAGGGAACTCCCACCTTTCTTCAAGAGGTCACGCTGGCCCTGCCCCTAGCTTTTCTGGACCAGAAAACAGACTTGTTCCAGAGACTGTCAGCACAGGATCTGGGGTGGGGTCCCTGGGTGGGAGTGGGGATGAAGTTGGGGTAACTCTTCAGGTCTCAGAAGGATGGTGAAGATGCCTTCCTGACGCCGGTCCTTGAGAACTTGGGGAAAGCTGTTCTGCACAGTCCCAGCCCCTGACCCCCGAGCGTCCTGCCAGGGGGTGGGGGTGAGGGGCCAGGGCCTCTCTGGGCCGGGCTGCCTGAGGCGGTCCCAGCTCCGGCAGTGGAGGGGGCCGAGGAGGAGACTGCATGGGGACTCACCATGAGTTGCTGGTCCTTGGAGTCCCTGCAGTCCTTCATGCTTGCGACTGGTGGAGGGGCTCAGGCCGCGACACCTGGCATGGCCGAGCCGCGCCTCCACGGCCGCCGGGTCCTGTCGCTGCCTCGCTGCCTCGCCTGCGCCGCTGCTGCCTGACAACCCGAAACCAACAACGCGCCCGCGGCCAAGGGCGCTGACCCGGGAGGCGGGGAGAGGGGAGGGCACGGCCGGCCTCCCCGCCTCCTGGGCCCGCCCCGCGCGGCGCTGCGGCCGAGTGTTGGATGCCTCCGCCGGGGAGGCGCCCGGGCCTGCGCCGCCCTTCCCCCCGCGCGTGCGCGCCTGGGGTCGCTCGGGCCCTCGGCGCGTCCGTGTGTCAGCCTGGAGCTGCGGCGTCCGGTTGGTGGCTCTCCCCCCGGATCGTGGCCCGGGATCCCCTATCCCTCTGCCCTCCGGGGGGCCACCCGGCTTGCTGGGCAGACGCGCTCCCTGGTCATCGTTCCACGCAGATCTGCTGTCTGTCTGTCTCTACGGCGTCTCCAGGGCGGGGTCGGGCAGCCTCGTGTTTCCATGGGCTCTGCGTGCCTCCCTGCTGTGGCTGGCGTCTGCCGTGGAGGGAAGGAGAGGGGAAGGAGTTGTCCTCTGCCCAGGCTGTCCAAAAGAATATCCCAGTGGTGCCGGGGGAGTCCCTATATTATTTGGGGTGGGGTGGGGCATGGGGGGGTACAGGAAAGTCAGTCTCTGGCTACCTCACTAGTGAACAAGGCTCTCTCGGAAGCCCAGAATCTGGGACACGGGCCTGTGTGCTGCTGGTGCCCTGCCTGCTGGAAAAGCCCCCATACCTTTAAGAGAGTGGAAGTCAAATGTGAGCAGTTTCCATTATTCTTGGTGATGATAACAGCAGTTACACACTCAGAGAGGGCAATGGAAAGATTCCTGGCCTCGAGAGACCCAGGAAAACAGGATTCTAGTCCCAGCGTTGCCTCTCCCTTGCCGAACCACCAGGAGCCAGTTTTTTTCTCTCTGGGCCTCGGTTTCCTGGGTGAGGCAGGAGCCCCTCCCACTTCTGGTGGTCCATCTTTCTTGTCTTCTCCTGTGCCCCCTGCAGCTGAGCCTGGCAGCCCCTGCAGAGACCGGGAGAGGGAACCGCGATGGGGCTCACTTCCGATGAGACGAGCTGGGTAAGGAAGATCCCGCTGGGACCTCAGGGCTGTCTCAGACAGCCTGGCATACTTCCAGAGGCTAAGGATGATGCCAGGCTCTGCCCTGGGACTGGCTTCCCAGACTGTCCCCAAGGAGCTTGCGTTGGGCGTAGTTATTAATAAACAGCAGGCAGGCAAACAGCCTGTGGTCTCGGATTTGATAGAGAAACCAATTGATGCTTGCCAGAGGCCAAATGCTCCTGCAGGCAGGCCCAGGGTTTTGTCCAGTTCTCTGACCCATGCCGCTCAAGGCTGGCCACTTTGCAAATGGGTGAGCCACAAGAAAAACTCAGGTCAGTTTTGAGGATGGGTCATTTACATCAACCACAGGAGGCCCCTGGAGCAGGCAGCTGGGCTATAGCTACTTTTCTTTTTCCTCCCTATTCCTCCCCATGTATAAATCCCACCCAAGATGGCCCGTGGAGGTTGATGGGTATAAAGAAAAGCTTCTATGCAGATGCTCCCAGTCCATTCTCAGCGACACATCACAAAGTCCTTGTCATTCCCAAACTATTTCCTCTACTTGACTTCTGTGTTTTTGTCAATGACAATATAGGCACATCCCATATATTCCACCTCTGCAAATGTTTCTCCTTGTCGGCATCTCCTGGCTGTGCCTTCATCCACCACCTGGGCTCCAGCTTTGGCCCCTTCTCACCTGGACAATATAAAGGCCTCTGGCTGTGCTCCCTGGCTCCATCTCTGCCTGCCAAACCCCTTCCCTGCTTTCGAAAAGTGCAGCTGGAGCACAGACGTAAACACAGAGACCCTGCTCCTTATAGCTTCCTCCCAGCCTCCCGTCCAGTCCCATTTCTCATGGCTCGGCTCTCTGTGCTTTGGGGTCCCACCCACCTGGACTGCTTTTTGCTCCCACACACACTAGTGCTGGGTCCTCCTTCCAGGCCTTGGCTCAGGCCAGTCTATCTGCCTGGGACTCCCTTTCTAACTCACTTCTTTCAAATTTCTATTCATCTCCCCATCAAAGCCCCCCCTTCCTTCTCCATAAAACGTGTCCTTCTGCCCTTAAATAGCCATCTCTCAGGAACTGCCACTAGACTGTAAGATCTAGAGGGCAGGCTCCTGGCACCTGACAAGTAAGTGTTCAGTACATTCTGTCCGCACACTCCATCCCACTGCCACCGCCCGCAAGCTGGGACCTGGCAGTTCCTCACCTGGGTGACCACCGCATCCCACCTGGCTCTTTGCCTCCAGTTTTGTTCCCTTCCAATCACGTTCCACCTGGTCCTCCTTCTGCAAGGCAGGCGGGTATGGGTACTGTCCTTGAAATCCCACCCTGGCTGCCCCTGCCTTCCATACAGACCCTGCCCCTCCACCTGGAGCCACGGCCTTCCCCGAGCCGGTCCCTGCCTGCCTCCCGGGCTGGCCGCCGCCTCCCGCCCCTGCTCTGGCCGCGCACAGCCGTGCACAGGCTTCCTCCCTCGGCTTTGCTCGTCTGCTCTGTCTGCCTGGAGGTCCGCCCTCCACTTGTCTGTCTTGCTAAGCCCTCCTTAAAACTTCGTCTTGCATGTCACAGCCCCTCCTCCTTTCCATGTGGCTCTGGTGGATCCCATCCCTGCATCCCACCCCACCCCTAGTGTAGCAGTTTGGCTTTATTTATGAATTCCAAAAATAGATATTTGATTACGTTTGTAAACTGGCCTGTTCCTCTGGGAATGACAAAATTACAATTAGGGCTTTGACTGGGCCACGTCAGTAGGGCGTTGAGTCCCCGCCCCTTGGTGGGTGCGGACTCACAGATAAAAGACATGGCAGAGGACAGACTTGTAGTTTTTGATGCTGGAGTTTTTGAGCTGGAGCCCCAGGAAGTAAGCACACAGAGGAGCTTGGTCGTGAGGAAGGAGAGAAGGCCCCAGGAAAAGAGACGAGCTGTTCACCTGACAGTTTACAGCTGGCCTTGTGGAGAGAGGCAAAGCCTAGAGAGCCTCATAGTCTACAGCTGACCTTGTGGAGAAAACTGAGGAGCTGAACCCAGAAAGAAACACAGCCCCGGGAAGAGAGGAACACAAGAAGCCTGAACCCGGGCAAACATCAGCAGCCATCATGTTCCAACATGTGGCAACAGACTTTGGTGAGGGAAGAAACTTATGCTTTATGGCCTCGTAACTGTAAGCTTCTACCCCAAATAAATACCCTTTATGAAAACCAACAGATTTCTGGTATTTTGCATCAGCACCCCTTTGGCTAATACACTTACCCATGGCAGAAGTCATGCAACCCAGGCTCGGCTGCCACCACCGTGGCTGGTCCAAGAGGGTGGGTGATGGCTCAGACGGGGCCAACTAGAGCCTGTCCCTGGGGTTTTGTTACTCTGGGAGGAGGAGCTCCCTCCTGCCTTTGGGATGACCAGCTGAGAAGGTTGAGACCTGGAATGGCCTGGAGTCATGCCTACTCCCTTCCCCATCAATGGAAGGACCTGCTCTGTGGCAGGAGGGTGTAAGGCCAAGACCAGGAGAGCAGCCGTGAAGAGGGAGAAAATGGATGACATCATCTGAGCCTCTGGATCCAGCAACACTCTCCCAGCTTCCAAGTTATTTGAGCCAATACATTTCTCTTCTTGGTTTTAGCTACTTTGAGTAGGTCTCTGACACATGTAGTCCAAAGGGTCCCGACAAATACAGGGGCTAGCCCAAGACCTCCTGGGTTAGGTCCTTTTCCCATGTGCCCCACAGAGACCTGTGCTTCTTCCTAACAGACCACTCACCACTGGAAATTAGAATCATCTGTCCATTTGTTTCAGTAGTGGTGCTTTGCCTTAACTTGGTGCTTCCAGCCTCTTGCCTGGTACCCAGTGAGAGCTTAGTCAGTGAATGGGGAAATCCTGAGCATCTAAGTTAGGTCCCACAGGCAGACGTTAAAGATCCCTGCTTCCATCACCACCCTTCCCTCTCCACCCTGAAACTAAGGTTTAATGAGCATCTGTCACCTGTCAGAGGCCGAGCGAGGTGCTTCACCTACATTCACCCTTCCTGGGAATCCCCCCACACCATCCAGGGCCTCCACCTCAGAGAAGCTGAGGAACCACTGTTGATGGTCAAGCTGCACGTATCAAAGGCTACTGTTTTAGTTTGCTAGGCTGCTGAAATGCAATACACCAGAAATGGGTTGGCTTTTACAATGGGGATTTTTTTTGGTAGTAAGCTTACAATTACGAGGCTGAGAAAAATGTTCAAATCAAGACATCATCAGGCGAGGCTCTTTCCCTGAAGACTGGCTGCCGTCGATCCATGGCAAGGCCATGTGGAGATGGAGGCAGAGATGGGAAGGATGCAGCCTCAAGCCAAACCCCTCCAAGACGGCCAGCAATCACCAGAAGCTAAAAGAGGCAAGAGACGGATTCTCCTTCCGCGCACCTGGAAGGACTCAACCCTGCCACCAGCTTGATTTCAGACCTCTAGCGTCCAGAGCAGGGGGCGAATAAATTCCTGATGCTCTCAGCCGCCCAGTTTGTGGTACTTTGTTTCAGCAGCCCTGGGAACTTAACACACTTCCGCAGGGGACGGAACCGACCTGCAGAGAGGTAAGTAACTCTGGGGCCACCGCCCCACTCCAAGCCACTGCCTTCTCTCACCTGACACCACTTGGCCTCCCAGCCAGCCTCCATGCCATCGTCCCCGAGTACATTTTGCAAAAATGAAATGATTTTTTACATCGCAAAGATGGGGGCAAATCCGATGACTCCACTCCTGTGCTCTTAAGGCAAATCTGATCATGTCACTGCCCTGCTACTTGGCCCTCCCAGGAGAAAGCTGGAACTCCTTAGCGGGTCCTCCAAGGCCCTGCCTGCCATCACGCTAGCCCTTGCTGACCACGCTTCAGCCACATGGGCTTCTCACTGTTGGTCAAGCCATGCTGCACCAGCTTCGTCTCTCTTGGAGCTTCTGTGTGTGCTGCTTCCCTGGCCTGGAATTCTCTCTCTAGTGTAATCCACATAATCACACATGCACACACTCGCACACACCTGTGCCCATATACCACCTGGCTGCCTCGTACTAGTCTTCAGCCTCAGCTTCATTGTCTCTTTCTCAAGGAGACCTCCCTGACCGCCCCTTTCCCCTCGAGTCTGGGTTAGTTCCTCTTAGTATCCCTCTCTTAGCTCCCTGGACTTTTCCTTAAAATGCCACTGCTCACAACTGTCATTCTGTAGTTATCTGGGCATTTGTTAGGTTTCCATTTCTCCCACTAGAGTACAAGCTCCGAGAGAGCAGGGACTGCCCCCGGTTTATTCGCCGCTGTCTCACCAGCGCCTGCACAGTGCTGAGTAAAGGCGGAGTGCCCCAGATGCTAAGCGCCCGAGCTGGACTCAGACCTTGAAGCCTGTGGTCTCTCTCCTGCCCGTGAGCCCCATAACGTGCTGCTTCTGTTTGAAACCCCCTTCCCATCCCGCTGCTAGCCATTAGGCCCTCTGCACCCCAGAGCCCGAAGGGGATGCGAGCCGGGCCTGCCAGTGGGGCTTGTCAGCCGACACCTTTGCCTCCCCTTCGGGGCTCAGTGTCTTCCCAGGGGCTGTCACTGCCACTTTATGAACCTGGGGGAGACAGAGGGGCAGGGCTAGGAAATGGAAAAGTCCTGAGAACTGAGAGTGGAGAAAAGTGTATTCAAGGCTCCTCCTCCGCCAGGTAAGAAGGGCTCAACAGAGGTGCCAGCGGATGGTCTTGGTTTTGAGTCCCTGATGGGGTGGGGGGGCTCTGAATGGAGGCACCGGGGCTAGGAAAGCAGCTATGCAAATGAGCGTGACCAGCCAGGGGGGCCTGAGTCCTCGACCGCAAGTCCCTGCAGAGACTGCAGTGCACTGGCTGGACACCAAGGCTGTGGGGGTGGGGTGGGGTGGGGGGACAGCTTTCCCCCGTGAGGCCTGCCAGGGACAGCCTTTGTAATTGCCAATGGCTGGACTGAAAGATCACACATAGGATTTTCACCTGGAGCTGGACTCCTCCCCAGGGATTCTGCTAAACGTCCTGCAAGGCACAGGGCAGACCCCACAACAAAGAATTCTCCCATCCACAATGTCAGTAGAGCCAACAGGGAGAAACCTGAGCTACAAAACCTATCCAAATAAAATGCCCCAAGAGAAAGTCCAAGCTCCAGATTGTGCTAACCCAGGTGCACAGACGGACTCCTTGGTGAGATTCTGGGAGTGTGAGCTCCAAGGAAGAACAATCTTTTGCTGCACTAAAATATTGGCCTTTGGCTTGGGCTTGAAAAGGTGGGCCATCTGTTGGGGCCTGCAAATCCTTGGCCCTGGGCACAGAGAGTGCCATTGTGCTGGGATGGCATCTGAGGAATGGGCCGTGGGAGAAGAGATGAGAGCCCCACAGACGTTGCTGGGCAAAGGGCGGCTCAGCCTCTGCAGATGTGGTGCCCACTGCTGCCCGTCCCTACAGCCGTGACCTGCCCCTGCTTTCTTCACCCAGCCCCAGTGGGAACTGGCTGCTGCTTCTCTTCCAGAGGGGACCAAAACCAAACCTGGATGCACCATCGGAGAAACCGAGGCTGCTGGAAAAACAAACAGCCCTGTGGGTGTGGAATGTGGAATGTGGAATGCCAAAGACAGGGCCTGGGTGCAGGGACTCATCCTAACAGGGCCGGAAAGTGGCAGGAGCAGCGCCCAGACCCAAGTGTCCAGGGCCCTGTCATGTGCCACCTGTCCCTGCACACCTGGGGGGAGGGTGTGCCCCTGCTTCTTGACCTTTTCTATTCCACCGTCTCCATTAATGACTGTGCCACTTAACTGATGATGCTTCAGCTGGCAACGATGCCAACCCACTAGGCTGCCAGGATGATCCCACCATTCCCTTCTGTGGGGCATGGGGGGCTCCCAGAGCAGCACTCTGGGGGGCATCTGTAGTGAGATGCTCCCACATTTGTGCTGATCCATCTGGCTCTCGCCCAAGAAAAGGGAGCAGGGAGGGCGGGGCGCTTTCCCCGGGTCAGCCTCTCTTACACTACCGTAGTAAGTGGTTAAGGCTTGCCTGTCACTTTCATTTTGGGTTGTCTTAATTGCTATCCTGACTCCTGGCAGCTCAGCTCTTTCAGCTGAGCTCCGTCTTGACACCTGGCTTCTACCCACCAGGTGCCAGTAGCGCCCCCTCCCCCAGGCTGTGACAAAATAAAAAGTCTCCAGACATCGCCAAACGCCCCATGGCAGGCACGTCACCCCTGCTGAGACCCACGGCTCTCAGGGCAGTGCTGGGACCCCTCCTTCCCTGTATCCTCACATGGTAAGGCGCCTACACCAGGAGACGGCGCAGAGCAAGATGTGTGACGAGTGGGGCTGTCCCTCCCTCATGGCACCCTCTGCCTGCTGCTGGGATGGCCCCCCGGGTGGAGGGGGAGACCTGGCCGAGCCCCCTCTTCTTTCAGGGCGGGAGGCCTGGAAGCGCAGTGTGTACGAGCATAAGCTCCAGCTCTGCCACTCACTCCTGTTAGACTTGGGCAAGGCGCGTCCTCTGTGTCTCGCTTACCATGTCCATAACACGGGACGTGCACAGCTGCCCGAAGGCCCTCAGCCGAGGTGGACTGCCGCTATTGTTGATCAAGCTCTTGCCACAGGGGCAGCTCAATGATTTTTCAGTTTGGGCACAGGGGGTGGCTGGCCCTGGGTCCCTGGGCCCATCCCCCCAAAGATTCTTAACATGGGCAATTTTAAAAGGGCATTTTGGAGCCCTGTCCAGATCACCTGCTGGCCGTGGAGTGGCCATGCTCAGAGGACTTCTCCTGGTGCACAGTTGGCTCGGCCTGCTGGTGCTCCTGGTGAGGTCACTGACCGTTCTGCTGCACCAGGGATTCAGGCGGCCTCCCCGCCCGGAGCCCCCCAGGGCCCTGCCCAGTGCCTGGCCCACAGCTGGTGGCCGTGCAGGGCTCTGGAGCAAGCCCACTGGGACCCTGTCCCTGCGCTGTCTCTCGCTGGCTCTGT